>JAECMU010168299.1:0-27535 GCA_016106625.1 Dracogyra subfuscus
GTACCTTGTAGTCGCTGTAGTTCCAATATATCTGTGCGATGTGCTTTATCAACCAGGTCTCGTTTAGCCTCCACTTCCATCTCCTCCATCTTCTGTCTAAATTACAAACGGGTTAAAATAACCATCCAATTCATTCCATTACTGAACTGGAAGATATTAGTTATATTTTACATAAAAGCGTTTTATTGTTTTCTGGCTATGTTGTTACATGATATTACTGAAAAGCCATATTATAACCTAAACTGCCAATATATTTACTTCATCTATATTTCAGTTCTCTTCCTCACATATTTAACTATTAACTAACCTGTTTATTTGCAAACTCATCAATGCAAATTCACGTGTTTAATGCAAAGTGACCTGTTTAAGTGCCAACTCACCTGGATATGGTGAACTGCTGGACCCTCTGTTTCATCTTGCTGTAGTAGACACTGGAGATGGTGTCGGCCGAGCGGAGCTCTCTCTCTGAGAATGTCAGCCAAACGTGAGGGATGTCTTCTTCATTCACATCACAGATGAAGTGCTGAGGAAAACAATACACTAGTCAGGTCACATGATACAGTATTCTCACTGGTCAGTGGTCACATAACAAATGAAGTGCCAAGGAAAAAATAAACTAGTCAGATCACATGACACAGTTTTCTCATTGATCATATCACACATGAAATGGTGAAGAAAACCATGAACTAGTCAGGACACATGACAGTTTTTTCATTGATCATATCACAGATGAAATGCTGAAGAAAACCATGAACTAGTCAGGTCACATGATACAGTAATCTCATTGCCTGACCAATATAAACACAACAAGTATTCTGAGAGTACTGCTGAGGCAATACATGTCCCCTACCAGGCCCAACAAAATTTTCTTATCTCCTACGTTCAAGGGCTATAACTATCAAACATGGGTAAATCGCCATGAATCAAACTTGATCTGTAACAGTACCTAATAAAACTATACACACCATTTCACCTTAAAATCTCAATGCATTGTGAAAACAAACATCTGGGAAAACCATGTGGGACAGACAGACAAACTGACAGACCGAGATAAAACCTACAGTCTCCTCCGGTTGGACCAGAAGGTAACTAATTAATAATCTGCGAGAAGATCGAAGATCATATAAAACATATTTAAATTTGTTCTTCTCAAGGATAAAGAAATGGACTGCTGTGGTCTTCAAAAAGCAAATATTCCAAAAATAGTTTCTTAAAGCAAATTCTGAATTTATTTAGTCTACATTTGGTTGTCTTTTAATCACTGACTGAAAAACATTTAATGCAGTCTGTTCAAAAAAGGAACACAATGTTTTACAACCCTCAGATTAAACTGATTATTGTTGATCTCCCTCAAAAAGAGACATCAAAAATGCTCGGTATTATAAAGCTCATTCCATCACTATTTGGAGAGAATACCACGAAATGGTGACATAAGTAGATAAACTGACCTGTGGACAACAGATCTTCATGAGGTTGATAGATTTACCACAGATGTATATGTCCCTGGCTAGGTCACTCAGAAACAATGGCATACTTTCTTCAGCATTTGTCGTAACCAACGAGTAAGCGTGAGTCCAAAACAACTTGTCTGAAAATGTATAAAGAAGGTAAAGATAAAATAATTCAACAGTAACTCAAGAAAACCCTCACACATGCCTGAGATTAACAGATGATTTGTGATCATTCACATGCCATTACTGACTATTGAAATTGCTATTTATTTTTCATTGTAAAAGTGACTCGATGGAGAACACAAATTATGCACTGAAACAAAATCTTCAAAACAACCGTCAACCATTTCAATTAATTTAAAATTTGTTTAGGTATCTCACTAACAAACATTTCTAGTGGATTTAGCAGATCAGAGTAAGTAATATTAATGATTAAAGAGAATACAGTGATGCAATAACCAAACTGGTCTTTGTAACTGTCAACCTTTATTAGATGGCTATAATGAAGAATAAAGGAAGCTAACATGCGAATGTATATTTTGTTAACTTTTAAAACATTACCTCGACATTTTAAATAATCTTGGTTGAACTGAATAGAAAATTCTCCATACACATCATGGTAACTACCGTGAAATAGCCAGTCTTGAATAAATCTAAAATTAAAAAAACAAAAAAACAAAAACAATTACTAGTATCACAATCGAGGCATAGAGTATAAACATCAGTATTAAGTTTTATTAAATATAAAAAGTAGAAAATATTTTTTTTTTAAATGGTTACAGCTGTAGTATATAAAATGGTTTGCAGAAAATTTAAATTAAAATTTTCTGCTTACAAAGTGGGAGAATTGTTTTCAAATAAGTTGAAACTAACTTGGCAAATGTCATACAAAAGGAATTAAAAACATTATTATTCAACTACATAATTAATACATTTTAAATATGGTTATATGGCATCATAGACTATAAAGATAATTAAGAGATGAAACCCGCAACCATGGGCTATTCTTTTATATGTTATGGAGAAAGAAAAAATTAATTCTGACAACATGGTAGCCATGATTTATTCACCAGTACTACACTTACGTTGTGAATGGAGCACTAGTGATCTGCAAGATGGAGAGCATCATGGGATAGTTGTCTGTGCTGTTGGTTTCCAACGTCTCCTTATAGAGCATCGACAGAAGTTGAATGCCCTGAAGAAACCAAAAACATGGAATGGCATAAACAATATAGTATGACACTTTCTGTTCTTATATGATATACTAATTCTGATCGGAAGTAACAAATGTTCTCTTCCAATAAAAACATTCAAAAATTACCTTCAATGAAGATGGATAATGGAAGGATAAGATTGTTATATCATTATGTATATTCTGAACAATATTATATGTATTATTTATACTTTTTCCCCTTTTTCTTTCTTTTTTATTTATAATTACATGATTTTATACTATTTGTTACGGTCACAGATTTGATAAATTTAAAACAAAAAAACATGTTTTGAAATAACCACTTATGTCACTTTATAGGAATATTTTTTTTATTTTTAAATTTTAATTTTCTTGAATCGGTATCTTTAAAACATTTTACTACCGTATTTTCCGGAGTATAAGCCACTACTTTTCTTTTTTCATATCGGAGGGGGCGGTTTATATAACTCTGCAATTTATATATTAATTTTATTTTCAGTTTCTTATAATGTACAAGTCGCTTCTGTAAGTATAGCGTTTTATTTCATTTAGAAACTGAGGCTAAGCCTCGTTGCATTAAATCATTAATCATTATACATGTGCATGTTAATGTCAAAAGTATGACAATCAGTGTTGTAATAGCACCTACCGGAAACAAAATACAGTTGTTTTTAGTAATAATGCTCCCACGCAACTGGGGCATGCGAGACATCACCCACTAAAACACGGACCTTTTTGGTCTTAAGAAATACTATTTGTTATATATTTTTTTTATTTGGTTTTATAAGTGTAACTTTAGAAATTCAATCAAGGTGCGATCATTTGAGAAATCAGATGCACGTGCAGACATTTATGGCCCCACTCAAATATTTGTGTAACCTTTGTCACGGTTAATAAACAATGTGCTTGCGTCACCAGTGGCTTTACAGACTGCTTGTTTAAAATGCACATCTTTTTTCACAAGATGACTGTAAATATGGGAACTGCGCATGCGTGACCGGTGGTTTTACAGACTGCTTGTTTAAAACACACGTTTTTTCTGAAGATGACTGTAAATATGGGAACAATAAAATGTACCAGTACTTTTATTTGGAACTACGTATTACCGGTACAGAATAATTCAACACAACCAAGTGAACATCAAAAGTCAAAACGTAAATCTATTACACTCATCCAGCAGATCGCACGCGGTGTTTGACCTACATTTGTTTGCATGGCCTTTGTTTATTTCTGCGGCTTATAAAACGGTGCGTCTTATATATGAATGGATCCTCAAAAATGTGTAAAAAACAGGGGTGCGGGTTATACAAGGGTGTGTTATATACTCTGGAAAATACGGTAGTTTAAATATATTTAAGAAAATGTTTTTTCAAATACTCCTTAGAAACATGATTACTCTTCTCCATAAGTATTTAATATCTTTTATGGTTGTATATATTGTACATACATGTATGGTTTTGTTAGTTTGGGTTTTCTTCTTGTTTTTTGTTGTCTTTTGGGTTTTTTTAATAATTAATATGATTTTGATTATTATTGTTATAATTAGTAAGAAGGCCTGAGGGGAGAATAGTACTAACTGAGCTACCTTCTATAAATAAGGATTTTATTATTATTATTATTTGTCTGTAAAAAACCACCAAACAACCAATGAGTTAAGACATGTCCAGTGAATGGAGGTCTTGTAGACTTACAGTTGGAAGGGCAGGTTGATCAGCGACTGGTTCTGTCATCCTGTACTCACAGCGACACAACTTTGACAGGTATCTAAAAACCAATAAAATGTATTCAGCACTATGTCACTATAATAACATGAAGATGTGTGAACAAAAACAGTTGAGGATCATACAGATATTGAGAAGATAACACATATTACAGTCTTTAATATATGCTTTACTACTGGGCTTATTCGTCTACTGGATGTCAAACATTTGGTAATATTTGACATATAGTCCAAGATAGAAAAACTGCTACATTTTTCTATTAATAGCAAGGGATCTTTTATATGCACTATCCCAAAGATAGGATAGAACATACCATGGCCTTTGGTATACCACTTGTGTTGCACTGGCTGGAAAGAGACTTGTGTGAACAACAGTAATAATCAATTAAATTTCAATAATTTCCAAAGATTGTGAATAATGTATCGTGTATTGTAATCTTTTTACAAAGTATTATTAAATAGAAGAATAACTCATTACTGGTACTTTGCTTTCGACAAACCTATATAAATTCATAGCCAGTTTATAAATGAACTCTTCTTTGTAATTAACTGACCTAATTTGTGTGATCAGTCTGTTTGCATTAAGCTTCAGCTGCATGACGGTTGTGGTTTTGGGAATGGACAGGATAACTGCACGGTATATCTGAAGGACTTTCCGAATGGCACTGGTGAAGGCCTGGAATATGAGGCCAGCGCTGTAGAACGAATCGAGGACCGGGGGTCTTGAGAATACGGCCAGTCGATAGTAGTTGGAGCCGCATTCGAGAAACTCCTCCATCAGGCTCTGTAGCGAGTCTGGGGTAACGCCAGAAATGTAGATACCAAGTCTCTGAGAGAACTCCTGATTTCCCTTAAAAAATAAATAAATGAATGACGAAAGATACAATGAAGTATATTAATATTAAATATTAAAAATACACGCTATGGTCAGACAATGAAAACAGTGGTAAACAAACAACAAACCAATATGATACCAAATTATTAAAATAAAGGGAAAAACAAATTTGAAAACATTATCACAGATGCTTAAAGAACTAGTTTTAAAATGTCCAAGATATACCGAATGTGTTGTATTCACCACATTGAGAATGTTGCCATCCCTGCCCCACGATGAGGAAAAGCACACAGGTACAACATAAAAATAAAAAATAATTTTTAAACCAACCCAGGTTATCATTAAACTATATTAATTAAATTATATTCTCAATCTTGCTTTATTCAAATGTATGAATATCTGCAACTTGTAGTTTAATATTAATTAGAGGATTCTCACGATGACAGAAGAAATTAGAAATTTTGGAGGGGGGATATAATTTCCTCCCATCAATATGCAACTGGTTTGCCAGACATGCAGACTACAATTTAACATAGCTGGGCTGGGCTCTATCAATTACTGAAGCTCAGAGATGTAGGGTGAATACTAAAATCATATTAACAGTAAGATGTTTACTTCATCAAAGGCAAATGTGTTTGATGGGATTCCGATCAGGAGATACAGCAGGTCAGCAACAAGACTGTCTTGAGAGATTTCTACATGTGGCGGCAAGTCCACTTCTGGACACATGAGCTGGATGTTACACCTCATCATCCGATACCAGTTGTCCACGGCAACACCACCCGCCTCCGTTATGTATGGACCTTCAGTTGGACCTGGCTCACTGTAAAATTAAAGAAAAACCACTAATAATCAAATTAATGATTGTAGTAAAACAAGGTATTGAAAGGTGCATAATAATAGGACTTAAAATATTAAGAAAAAAACAGGGAAAAGGAGAACGGGAGACAAAGGGAGGGAAGGAAGGGGGGGGGGAGAGAGAGACAGACAGACAGACAGAGACAGAGACAGAGAGACAGACAGACAGACAGACAGTGAGCAGTAGAAATAGAAACAAAAAAAGAATTGCATAGTAAACATTTTTAAGAAGCAAACTGTTTTGAGTGTGGAACAGAGTTAAGGCACACATTTTGAAGTATTTTTAGGAGAAAGTCTTTTATTACATACCTATTCAATCTTACTATACTGATAAACATTTTCAAACCATGTAACAAATTTATCTTGTATTGCACATACGTGCAATTTGGACCAGATGTTTTAAATGGGGAATTCCCTTTTTATTTTTAATATAGTTAGCGCCTTATTTGTTGACTTCATATATGATGATTCTTAACGTTAAGTAAATCCATGAAAGGAGTTCTGATCACAGATTTAATAGTGTTGTTATGACATTAAATTAAAAACCGTTCTTGTAAAAAATAAAAGAAGGTATGTAATAATACAGAACTTCACATATGTTGATTTGCTTCCTATTTATTACACAAGTTTATTTTGTGCAAGAATATATACCACGAGACCGCAAAGCGGTCAAGTGATATGTGCAATAAATAGTACGCGAAAACAACATATGTGAAGTTCTGTATATGTACCATCCGATTCTCTCCCATGTGTAGTGTTTGCTGGGTATGTATGTCAGGGCACGCTCCCAGATGTCATCCTCAACAGGAGATTCAGCCAATGTGGTGACCGATGAGGAGATATCAGAAATAAAACCTTCATCGTCAGAAAGCTGAAAGACAAATGAGGTTAATGAATACCTTGTCAGTTGGTCAAATGGTCACACAACACACTTTATTTCTCATAATAAAACATTTTCTGAGAACAAGTAACAGTTTACAAACAGGAAAAAGGTGTAGAGAGATGCTGTATGTCTACTCTACAACAGCAAATACAGCAAAATCAAGTTATTACAACTAATATATGAGACACATTTCATATTAGACATTCAAAGAAATTTTAACAGAATTATGACATACCTCAGAATGGCATTTTGGTATTTTGATTTCTGGAGCTCTGCAAAAACAATTATTGTAATCAAATTATTATAAATTAGCAAAATGTGTAACCGTGGTAACTGTAAATGTAACTGAAATAGTGTATTTTTTCTATGATGAATGTAAGTTTTCTGAGAAACAAAACCAATTATAAAATCTTAAACTAGATTTAACTGAATAATATTCCGCCAAAATTAACACCTATTGTCCAACCTTCTCAAACATTTATTACATTAAATTTATAACTAAAATCAATGAAATTATATCAATCAATTCTGTTCATTCAGACAATGAAAGTCACAAGCAAATGGGCTCCATTAAAAGCGAACCTTTGCTCTCCTTCTTCCGGTAAGTCTGGCAGTTCGAGTCGCATGTCAAGAGAAGTCGTTCTGCTGTGTGTAAGGCCGCCAAACAATGTCATCTTTGTCTCCATTTCATCTCTCGTGTTTAACAAGCCCTGAAAATATTCATCACATGCTTTACTTGCTTTATTTTCAGTGACACAAAAATAATGGACAGGTGTGATTTTATATAATTTGTGACCATTATATTTAATGAATAAATTTTTTAACGAAATAAAGTCTGTGTCCCACTGAATTCAAGATGTCTACTGCTACTTTTATAAGATTCCATTACACTATCTGTAAAAATGCTTAGCTACATCCACATATATCAGCTGATTTGATAACTACTGAAATCGGTCTCTCGGCATCATCAAAACATTTATAAAAGTGAAGACAATACATTGTTTTCCACATCTTCATTTATCATATCATATCATCATCATATACACTGTGAATCTGTTTTATGAGGACCATAAATTACAAAAAGAATTATACAACTTCTCACTTTCACATAAACAACAATGCTTACCGTGGTTCTGAACAACCCATGACCAATTAACCCAGTTCCTGGTGTCATTTCAAAAATCTGAAAAACAAATATAGAACATAAGAGTGATATCTTAATTTTATTTCAATTAAGATTACCTTTATTTTAAGATCAGAAACGGATCAGATATTAAAGTTCAGCATAAAACAGATTTCTTCAAATTCCATGATAACAGAGCTAGCATTAAACTGCAACCAAAATGCAAACATAATAAATGCACTTCAGAAGAAGTATTAATATTAATAATTATTAATGTTTATATGAAAATAAATCACAATTAGTTCCATCAAGTTTATAAATTAGGAAATAGATATTACAATACTTTGATAGTCAAATTTTAATCAGTATTACTATTTCATATTATGGACAACATAATAATCAAGTATGTATATAAAAACTACTAATTAAAACCTCAAATTTTAAATTAAAATATGCAAAAATGAAATATTCAATTTTTTATTGAAACTGAACAATAACTGCTCATCAGTTAACTGATCATAACAATACATAAAACCTACATTCATTTTGTGCACTTCTGTTTGTTTTTCTATGTTAACCGTCTGGAACTGTGTCTCAAACAATTCTCTGTAATGTAAAGAAAATTAAATTGGTTAAAGTTAGCAAACCTATATTAGGGGGGAGGGTGGTCCAGTCCAATGCATATACTGTGCATACACAGGGGGAGGGTGGTCCGGACTGATGCATACATATGCAAAAAGCCATTATATTGTCAATTTAAGTAGAAATTATTAATTTGTTTTTATTATTATTGATAAAGTTACATGTACAGTGTTGTTTTCAAGTTTCATTGCCCCTTACAGACCGGTATTAAAGGTGTTAAAGTTGCATAATGTCAGCCATTGCAAATATTTGTTTTTATTAAATTTTGATTTAATATTTAAAGACTACAGCTTTAAATATACACCCATACGTGATTATAGAAAATAATTTTATCTACTAGTAAGAATATAATTTTATTGTAGAATCTTTATCACTTGCACCGACCAGTGATCTAGAACTGGTTCAACAAAGGCCATGGTTTGTGCTATCCTGCCTGTTTGAAGCGCAAATAAAAGATCCCTTGCTACTAATCGGAAAGAGTAGCCCATGAAGTGGCGACAACAGATTTCCTCTCAAAATCTGTGTGGTCCTTAGCCATATGTCTGATGCCATATAACCATAAATAAAATGTGTTCAGTGTGTCATTAAATAAAACATTTCTTTCTTTTTATCACACACAGGCACTCATATGTGACTATAGGCCCCAATATAGCACCTTTAAGTAGTTATAAGATTGTGTACATTTCTAATGTACTCACTGAATTTATATTCACTAAATATGCTGGTCATAATTAATAATTAATGCTGTAATTCAAAATAATCAGTTAACTTGCAGTTTTAAATAAATGTTTATTTACGAGTAAATGTAATTGACACATTGATAAAAATGTGTTATAGTCTGTTCCAAATAACCCGTTTACTCTTGAAATTAAAAGAAAGATGTCAGTAAACACCACCTTGTACAGTGTACAGAGAGCTCAAACAAGTCAATGCTAAATTAGGTAGACTATCATTAAATACATATTTACAAAATATTTACATGTCATTTTAATATAAAAGAAATAATTTTTATTCTATTTCCGACAGTACTTTTGTTATGTCTATGAATTATTTGCATTTAAACCTAATGTGCTTAACAAGCTAACACTTAGTTAAAATGTATTCATTAACAGTGACTGCTTTCTAACTATATAATGAACATTCAAAAGAAACTAATTGTAAAAGAACAATAAAACAATGGTTTGTCTTGTGAAATAAACTTTGGATTTTTCGATCAATACAACATGAACTGTTAAAAACACAGTGATGGATCCAATAGTAACAAATCGAGGGGTTAGTGCCAGAACCACTTATCTCCTTTCTACTTCATTCTGAGAAAACAGCAGATATTTGTTTTAGTATAAAAGTTAAATGTTTTGTCTGCTAATGATAATATATCATGGTGTAATTAGATGAAGAAATATTTAATTTATTCTGTCTACTGGAACTTGAACAGAAACAGCTCCAACCAGAATGCCAGAGCAAGCTATTTTATAAACAGTTCTTCTTACAGCTCAGCATGTGACAGATTGTTTGGAATCTCAAGTCAAGAATAATGTTAACTTGCAGTGAGTCCACATGGCACACTGTAAACTTTCAATTTCCAATTTTGCAGCAGCTCTTAAACACCTAATTGGGTTTGTGTTGTTAAGACTTTGAACATGTGCTGGAGGCAGAAAGTAATTGTAAACAACAACAGATTATTTCTAGATGGCAGACACTCACAACCCTCACAGGAGTATCACGCTGAGCGCAGAGTAACCTTATCTTACACTGTGCTGGAGAAGCAGGCTCCCTGGTATTGTAACAGGTTGCCAGAATCACTTTACAACTTTGGAAAAATAGTTTATCAAACAAAGTGAAGCCTTTAAACCAGTTATAACAGACATATTTATTACACTAATTATTCCATGAAATCTCCTAGACAATGCTCAATTTGGATTTAGGAAAGGGCGTTCAACAGCTGACAATATCTACATATTAAATACACTCATTGACAAAAAACAAGTCTCTCAGTAGAAAACTATTTGTATGTTTTGTAGACTGAAACAAACTTCTCAAACACGACATAAATGGGGAATTATACATATTAATTAAAAATATGTATCAAGAAACATCATATCAAGTGAAAACTCAAATGGGAATATCAAGCCCCATCATTTCAAAATAGGAGTAAAACAAGGATGTGTATGTAATCCGACCCTCTTCAATATATTTTTAAATGATTATCTGAAGGATGATGAATCTAAACCTCCAATATTAAATGAACATTACATATCACATTTATTATTCGCGGATGACCTTACAATTATTTCAACATCACAAAAAGGCCTACAAAAATGTCGAAATAACCTAAAAATATTTTGTGAAAACTGAAAATTGAAAGTAAATCCAACAAAAACTAAAATTATGGCTTTTGGCAGTAGTTATAAATCAACATTAGCAAAATACAGCTTCACCTTACGACACAGCAATATCGACATAACAAATTCATGTAATTATCTTGGTGTGACCATTACAAACCTGGGTAATTTCAAAACGGCTATTTTAAACGTAAAAGGTAAAGCCATGCAATCATGGTGCAAACTAAAACAAAGCCTTAGTACAAACAACCAGTTACCAGTCAACACTCTTGTAAAAATGTATCATGCAATACTGAACCAATCTGTACTTATGGATCAGAAGTGTGGGGTCATTCTCACACATTGGGAAACTTCTCCATGTAATAAAGTTACTATCAAAGCCTGCAAAGGTATGTCGAGAGTACCCAAAAGGGCCTGTAACATAGCCACATTGGCAGAATAGGTATTTATCCAATGAACATTGAAATAATGCTAAAGATGATAAAATGTTGGATAAAATTACAAAATATAGACAAAATGCTTATGCAAACACATCCCAGAGTATCCTAGGCTTTTTCAGTACCTCATATTTTAAGTAAAACATTAAACATCCAACTCACAAGTGACACCCCTAAACTGAGTACCATAACAAGCATATCAAAACACCTGAAAGAAAATGTTCAAACTCTATTCCTGCAGTGTACAGAACAATATCACAAACTAAAAGCATATGGCGAGATAAAACATACCATTAAACAATCGGAATATTTGCTATATGATAAAAATTAAAATAGGGAAAGCCCTAACAAGTTTACGAATAGGTACACATCCTCTTGAAATTGAAAGGGGGAGATACATTAACATACCACCGATAAACGACAATGTACAAAATGTTCCCTTTAACCAAACAGAAAATGAAAGACATTTTCTTGTGGTATGTCCATTTTATAACACACTAAGACTTGATATTATAAACAAAATACAGTCAAAGGGATACAATGCCAACTTGAGTAATCTGTATTGGTACCCTAATGGACCCACCGAATGAACTGGCATCAGTTATAGCTTGTTTATTTATACATTTTTTCAAAAAAGAAATACATCAACTAACTAAACCTTACATATTAACTTGAATTTAAAACAATACAATGTATACATACACAGGCTAGCCTGTCAAACATGTTGAAAACATAATCTAATACTTTGTAACTCCTTATATTGATTTGTATCTTGTTCATGTTTTGTACTGGCCCTATATGGGTGTTTTTGTACAAATAAAAGTATTATTATTATTATTATTATTATTATTACCAGTTATAACAGATATATTTATTACACTCATTATTACACGAAATGTAAACTATCATACCAGTTATAACATATATATTTATTACACTAATTATTACAGAAAATGTAAGCTATCATACCAGTTATAACAGATATATTTATTACACTCATTATTACAAGAAATGTAAGTTATCATACCAGTTATAACAGATATATTTATTACACTCATTATTACATGAAATATAAACTATCATACCAGTTATAACAGATATATTTATTACACTCATTATTACACAAAATGTAAGCTATCATACCAGTTATAACAGATATATTTGTAATAGGGTGTTTTTATCAGACATTATACAACAAACATGCATTATTTTAAAACACTATTCATGTATTTTATTCTTTATTATGTTTCAGTTTAATTTGTTTTCGGTTTGTTTAACGACGCACTCAACACATTATAATTACGGTTATATCGGCGTCGGACATATGGTTATGTCGAGAAAAAACCCAGTGGTTAGCTGACGGGGATCGATCCTAGACCGACCGCGCATCAGGCGGGCACTGGTTTCAATTTAATTTGTCTTGGTTGGCTATTCTTTTGTTTCACTCTTGTATTTGGCTGAGTCAGCTTGGGTAGTACTCACTGACTTTCTGTGGCCTGGCCAGGTAACCAATTCAACGACAAGTCCAGTGTCATTGTTTCTGTGGCCTGGCCAGGTAACCAATTCAATGACAAGCCCAGTGTCATTGTTTCTGTGGTTTTCAATTTACCTGGTCAGAGGCAATTCAGTTTTAGACAGTTTTGAAGATTCATTCAGCACAAATACTAACAGCACATAGCCAAGTTAATTGCATTTTACATGTACTATTAATTTTAAATGAATTAATGTTTAAAGTGTGTAACTAGTTTCATTAGCAAAGGATAATTAATTAGCTAATAATAATTTGATTATGTTACATATAACATGACTCAAGCTATATAGTTGATGGCTAAATGTTTAGTGTATGCTTATGATGATAGATTTAAGTAAAGATTTTATTAATAACTGAATTATATATGTAACTTGATATATTTATCAAAGATAAGTATAAAATGGATGTTTATAATTATAATAATTAAATACCTAATATATTTTATTTATTGAAGAATGTGTAATGTACTTTTGAGTATTTTATAGTAGTTAGTAACTAAGTTAACAAGGTTTTATTTTGTGAACAGTTATCATCCCACAATGTACAGCACAACCAGCATCTACTTAAAGACCTGACCCACAGTCGGTAGGTAAAATAGTTGAATGTACATATAATATGCATTTTAGTGTTTATTTAACATTATGATATAAGCACAATGCTGTGCTTTATAAAAAGTTACATTCAGTAATGTGTAATGTAAATGTTTATGTAAATTCAATTATCAATTGAATTTAAGGTATTTATATATAGTGGCAGTTTTGTATTTATGTACTGATACATCTGAATGTGTCAATCCTATTCATTGTGTGATAATACTAAGATAATGTTTTAAAGATATATTGTATTTGTGGAAACAGATGACTGTGATATGTTTATTTCGATATGTTATTGATTATGGTTTTTAATATTATTTCAGATTCTTTTTAGAAATAGTTTTTAAATAGTTTTTATGATGATGTGATAACCTCCAGGATCCTCACATCCTGTTGGTTAGGAGATCCAATAAACGAATCCTAGACTACACCGAGTTGTCCTTTTATCATAAAAATGCACCCGGTTTCATATTTATTACACGAAATGTAAACTATCATACCAGTTATAACAGATATATTTATTACACTCATTATTACATGAAATATAAACTATCATACCAGTTATAACAGATATATTTATTACACTCATTATTACATGAAATGTAAGCTATCATACCAGTTATAACAGATATATTTATTACACTCATTATGACACGAAATGTAAGCTATCATACCAGTTATAACATATATATTTATTACACTCATTATGACACGAAATGTAAGCTATCATACCAGTTATAACATATATATTTATTACACTCATTATGACACAAAATGTAAGCTATCATACCAGTTATAACATATATATTTATTACACTCATTATGACACGAAATGTAAGCTATCATACCAGTTATAACATATATATTTATTACACTCATTATGACACGAAATGTAAGCTATCATACCAGTTATAACAGATTATTTATTACACTCATCATTACATGAAGTGCAAACTATCAAAGAAAACTGCTCCATATACATGTATGTAGTGATGACATACTGACCGAGTTAAAAATGTTACTCAACAGTTAAGATGTGTTAATACATTTAATCACTTTACATACACATTAATTTAACTAAATAAAATTGATTAAGGGCCAGTTGTTATATTCAGCATTTTCCCTTAAACGTTTTTTTTCGTTGTAAAGTGTTTACGTTTTGACATGTTCTAAACAAAATTCTACAATTAATGATATAAACAGCACTTTAAATATAACAAAATGACAAATATATTTACAAATCAACATTTAACAATTCCTAGCAGAATGCACATTTGTGTAGATTTTACAAAAATGCACAAAACTCATCCTGTCCAAGATTTTTTGCCTGTGATATGGGTCCGATATTACTAAAACAATATTTATAAATTATTTGTGATAAAAAACTTACTGGAATTATATGACGTTAGTAAATAATTATCAAAAGTCGACTGGCCTTTAATTAATTTTGCTGAGTATATTTTAATTATGCTAGTAATACTACTAAGGGTAACTGTGTTTAAACAAAAATCGATTGATTGATATACTTAAAATGCACTGGTAGCCTAGTAGCCGGGGATTCGGCACAAAGAGGGCCTTGCCTTCTCAAATATACCTCTTTTTCCCTCCATACTATTATAACGACCGTCTCCCTGCACCCGACCCCCTACTCCAATATAAAATATTGACTACCCCAATACACATATATATGCCGTTAAGGTTTGATGACTAGTTGGATACTGCCATGGAAAGGAAAGAAATATTCAATGACAGCGCAGCACATGATATTTTTAAACCATGGTTAACTTAACAAACCAGTTTCTCTATTACATGGTCTCCTTTCGGTTAATTCTTCTGAAATGTGTGCTTCTATATAACTAAATGAACTCTGCAAATACACTCAGTTTAATCACTTCATTTATTCAGCAATNNNNACTCCCCCCCCCCCCCCTCCCATTGTCTGCAGTCCATCTCAGATTATCACCCACTGACTGGTCATCATGATGTGTAAACAATTAATTCTAGCTACCTCTGCCAGAGTTGTTATTTCTTTATAAGCCATAACACCCAGCCAGAGATAGTTTACATAAAACACCATTGCTGGGTGTAAACACTTAGAGCTAGCATAGGTCATTAGCGTAACATGCGTAACATGCGGTATGGCACCAAGGATTCTGTCTTCTCAGACAGTTTACAGCCCAACACAATCCAGTGTTGTCAGCTAAGGGTGATATGTCTGTCAGCTATGGGTGATACTACTACTACTACAAAAGTCCAGAGACATAGAACAAGGTAGTGCTGAAAACATGGTTTTGGCCACTGGTGGAAATGGACATAAAAGATAATGCTATATGTTTCATAAATAATAATAACAAATTACTTGTTTTTGAATAGTAGCCAAAACACATGTTATTTCTGTCAATATATATGACCTCCATCAGTTTTGGTTGGTTCGTTGTAAATTCTTCCACTTTCGTTCGGACCACACAGGAATGGAATCATCCAACTAATTTTGTCATATACATATAATACTAACCAGTGAAAGTATCTACAGTAATATCCATAAATGGAAAAATAATAATTTTTTTAACAGGGACTAATCCCATGGCTGGGTGTGTCAAAACAACGTTAAATTCTTGATAACATTGTCGCATGGTCAGTTTAGCTAAAACCTATACCACATGACCTATTCCAAGCCTGCAGATCTACGACCCTTTGTTTCATTGTAAAAGCTGACTGAGTTACTGGGATTAAATATGTTTAATTATACTGATATTTTGCCGTCCCACTTGTCCGTTAATCACCCGATTTATGGAGAGAAACCATTTAGCTCTTCGTCAAAGAACTCACATTGCCCAGAAACTACCAGCTGAAGTAGACAAAAAAGTTGAATCGTTTCACCAGTTCCTAATAAAAGAAAGGAAACGGTTCGAGTCTGATCTGGGACAAATAGGAAACATGGACGAGACGCCCATGAATTTTGACATGCCAGGAAACCGAACTGTAGACAGAAAGGGGGCGCACACGGTTCAGGTAAAGACGTGTGGTGCTGAGAAACAGCACTTTACAGTGGTCCTTGCTTGTATGGCGGACGGGACCAAACTAAAGCCGATGATTATTTTCAAAAGAAAGACGATGCCCAAAGAGAAATTTCCCAAAGGTGTTGTGATTGCTGTCAACGAGAAAGGGTGGATGAACAAGTCATTAGTTCTTCAGTGGCTGGAAGAGGTGTGGATGACAAGGCCTGGGGGTCCACGGCGCTGCAGATCACTTCTCGTCTGGGACATGTTTCGCGCTCATCTCACCGAGCCCGTGAAAACAAAGTTAAGAGAGTTGCGCATTCGACAGGCTGTCATTCCGGGTGGATGCACGTCAGTGTTGCAACCTCTTGATGTTAGTTTGAACAAACCGTTCAAGTCGAATATAAGAAATGCGTGGAACGAGTGGATGGTGGATGGAGAACACAGCTACACCAAAACTGGCAGCAGGCGCCGAGCACCCCTTTCCACTGTCGTCCAGTGGGTGAAGGATGCTTGGGACCAGATTCCAAGTGCTATGGTCAGTTACAGTTTTCTTAAGACGGGTATTTCAAATGCATTGGACAGCTCCGAAGACGACGCACTCTTTGCTGAGCACTTGCTGAGTAGTGACAAGAAAACGGCTCCGGAAAAACAGAAACCGACATGAGCGAAAACACCAAAGAAAGCGAAATGGCAGATTACTATGACGACAACATCGATGAAGCCATTTGGAAAATACTTTCAACTGAGGATTTCGATTCCGAATTTGACGGCTACAGAACAAGTGATTTACCCGACGCCGACAGCTCAAGTGAATGAACATTACGTTTTTACAATACTGACATTTTCGACATATATGTTTGCTTTGTGTATTTTATTTATTTATGAGAAATGTATGTCAAAATATTTATAAATGAACCCATTACTTATGAATAATTATTTTATAACCACATTCAGCGTTTGTTCCTTTTTTACAATATTTAACGGGTGCTAAATTGTATTTACACCGCCAGTGACATCACTATCGAAATGGACATACTGCAAGAAATAATGAAAACGTCAACAGAATGTGACAATCTCAGGTCACTTAACTTATGTTTTGACAACTCCACATGAATATCTGTAGGTGTAACAATATATTAACGTTGATCATGTCTGTCATTTGTCAAAAGTTGACTTCGGCTTATACACGAGACCGATCGTTTTGTATGAGATGTTTGGGGTAAAAGTAAGGGGTCGGCTTATCCACGGAGTTGGCTAATACACGGCAATATACGGTAAGTGCAATTAAGCCGTGGTAGTGAATGAAGTAAATGAATACTAACTTGTGGTAATGCATGTAGAACCTGCAATTTGGCCGGTACACTCTGCTTTCTCCATAATAGATAGGTTTGTCGTCAACATCAGAACACTGTCAAATATTATTATCAATATCATTACACTGCTGAAATATTATGTACAAAGTTGAAGGAAATAAAATGATTTTTAAATATATATTGTAATTCAATAAAAAATAAAGATTATATTTGCACACACACACAGACAAGCCTATACCAATGCATGCATGAATGGACACACACATTTTCACTCACTCACACACACACATTTTCAAGCACACACAGACATATTCACATATACACAGACAATTTTTTTTTTTTAAGGCAGTATCTACAAACTTATTACATGTAATTTATGATATGTATTTTATGTTAAAATATATATAATATATAAAAATGTAGTTAATAATATAATTATTTCTACAATACCTTATCCAGGACTAGTTTCTGAAAGACCTGTTTCCCGTGTCCAAGAATATCTTTCTCATATTCACTTCCACTTCCTCTGAGTAAAACAAAAACTTGTAAGATTTTGGACACCTCGTCCTTGTTATGGAGAGAATCTAAATAAAAGAGCATCAGTGTTTAAAGAGATCACCCATATATTCAGAGTTAAAAACATGATAGACGTAAGTTAGCAGCCATGAACGGAAGTGAGAAATGACTTCTTAAAACAGACGGCTCAGCATTACAGGTCAACATCTACTTCATGTTTTGGGAGAATAAGATTCCATCTTGAAATAGGTTATTTTGAGTCACATAGCAGTGCAGTTGCATATTAATTAATTGTTTAATGTATTAAAAGTAGAAGGGTAAACTATAAATAAAACCATAATAACAAAAGTAGCCTGCTACCGATCCCGATCAGACTGCTGGTGCTCCCTCGCACCTGCCAGTGCAGACGGTCCCTCCTTCTCCCCCTCCCCCCAATGTTCTGTCTTGGACGAAAGAGCTTGCTCCACAAGCTCTTGCGCCCACGACAGGCGTGCACTACAACAGCTTAAGCTGATTGTGCACGTTAAACCCTTTGACATGACATGACACAAAAGTAGCCAGTTGTGGCAGCCAACTTAGGCCTTTTTCCATTTGGGCTAGGTACTATAGATAAGACAACAAATGATTTGAAATACCATTAGTTGGAACAGCAAGAAACAATTCCATTTAGGGCATCATTTTAACAAATCATACCCTGTAGTACTTCTGGTAACTGCTCTACTACAAAGCTATATCCAACTCCTTAAAGTCTGATGAATGCCAAATCAATGTATGGTAGGGACACTAACCCATTCAGATGGATCTCTATTTTAATCAACAGTATTCTCATCCTTACCCGATGTATTATCACATGTATCTCCCAAACGATTCAGCAACTGTTCCAGTCTGTCAGCATCATCATAGCGCCGACAGCACCGAAGATGATAAGCGTGTGTTAGAATCCCATCCACTTCTTTGGGCACTGGCAGGAAATTCTCACTACTAACCTGGGATTTCCTGCAACATTAGCAGAATTGAAATAAAACTGTTTCTGTATTTTTTAAATCAAACTTTTTAATGAAAACAGCAACTCTTGAAATTCAAATCACCTTGTGATAGCAATTTGTACCATTATTAAAGTAAATACCCAACAATGATAAAAATGTTGTTGTAAATCTATTTTGCAACAGCTTCTCATAGAGGCACAGGACTGGAACAATACAAATCTATGTAGATACATACAAATTAAACGCTAAATGTTCTCAGTCCAATTTCAAATATCAGTGCAGAATAGAATCTCTTTATGACCAGACGTTTTACTTGGTTCCTTGGGTGTCCGGTTTAGAAGGGTTTCACTGTATGTAAGTAGTCGATCAATGCAAATTTATATCTATAGACACAAATTAAATGTTAAATGTTCTTTTCTATTTATTTCAGACCAGACAACAGAAGCTTGCCTTTGTTTCCCTTTCAGGTTTTCAAACAGTGTGTTGTAGGCTTTCTTCTTCAGTCTCTGACAGGCCTGGTCCGTGGTGTATCTGGGTTGCACGAGGTACGCTCTCCGCTCCTTGTCTAGCAGGTGAAGTTTACACAGCTTGTCTATCAGGTCAACCACACTGTCGTTAAACACACCAGGATCCACATCCATCTCAACTGCTACAACTGAAATGTTGGAAAGAAAAGGAACGTGAGCCAAATCTACAAAGCCTGTTTTTGTTCTAACTATAAGTATTTTAAAATGGTTAAAGACATTTTGTCACAGATCACTGACCTATTTAATGACCTAACAAAGTATTACTTGAACAAAAACAATTTGATTTGTCCTTAATTGTTCTTTATTCAACCATCTATGTAACCACTATACTCCACTTATTAATGATATTTTGTAAAAATAATTGAATTATGGCAATGGTCCATAATTCAAAAACTAAAATTGCTGAGGGTTGATGGATTTAACTCCATCATGGTTCAGTTAAGGTGATACGATAGCTAGATTTGGTTTCCAACAATTAATGAATTTTTTAGTTCTTGCCCATTTTCAGAGAAATAAGGTCCTTAAATCTGTGACATTATGCCTTTAAACACTTGTGTTTAAGAAAAACAGGATTCATAAATTTGGCCCATTTGTTTAATGCCATCTCTAGTTACATGTATCTTAAAACTTAATCGAGAAAGAGATGAAACCTGCTGCTGCTGCTACAAAGGCTACCGTACTCGTTTCAATAAAGCAGCAAGGGATATTTTATATACTTTCCCATACACAGGGCAGTATATATAGAGGATTCGTCACGAGTATTTCTTAATATGGAAAATATCAACCGAGTCTATGTTAATGAGTATTTG
This sequence comes from Dracogyra subfuscus, assembly GCA_016106625.1. Classification (NCBI taxonomy): domain Eukaryota; kingdom Metazoa; phylum Mollusca; class Gastropoda; order Neomphalida; family Peltospiridae; genus Dracogyra; species Dracogyra subfuscus. The sequence goes on from JAECMU010168299.1 coordinate 20,761, forward strand.
TCTAGGCTCTGCCGAGACAAATACCGATTAACTAGACGAGGTTGATATTTTACATTTTAAAAACACGAGTAGCGAATTCTATTTATCCTATAACACTTCTAAAATAACATTCTAATTAATTTTTTAGTAAATCACAGTACTAAAGTCACCGCCATCGATAATATGACGTCATCACGAATAGCGCAGATTAGTTTGACGTCACACATTTTAAACAAAATCTTTGAAAACATTACGCTCAGGTACACGGATCTTGTTGGCGTGTAAGCATTTACCACAACACAAAACCTAGAGACCTTCCAAATTTGCATACCATTATTAACCCGCGGGTTAATAAAGTAAATTATCACATAGGTTTATGACATGGATATCATAGGTAAGTTATAGGATAAATCTAAGTATGTACCAGTCATGGGGCACAGGTTAGGACAGGAATGAATATTGAAGTTTAAGTCATGATGCAAATATAATGCATAGGTATTAGAATTTTAGTATACAGAAAGGAAACAAGATAAACCTGCTAAACATGACAGAATGTGACTAGTGTACTGACACATATTGATAACACATTGTTTTGAAGCAAAGGGTAGTCAACAGTAAACAAAAGGTCTCATTCCGTAACACCATAGGAACTTCAAAGTACTTAGTCCCACTGTTAAAACAACAAGGGAAGGATTTACATGTACATTCTCAGGGCTAGCCCTGGGTGGATATTTTTGTTTGACAATTTTTTTACAATCTTCTAGAATTTCTAGCCTGTGGGGTACCAACCACATGTACCATGGCGAAATCTGTAATGACTGGAATAAAATCTGGCATCACCGTGGTTGCTGGATGTAGGAAAGAAATGATGGATTTGTTGGATACACCATGCATGGCAGAAACAAGTTGCGGGCAACTCAAAACAAAAGTTACGTGCAGACACTGTACTAGCCTAAAACAAGTGTTCCATAACTGAACTGGTGGCTTGGTTTAGAATGAAGTGTACAAACTGTGGTAGACAAGTACCATACAGCAGCATTGTTAGTGTTGTCATGGAATGAATTAAGTGCCAATCAAACTTCCGAATTAAAACAGTTCCTTGCTGACGTTCGTTCAATCTGGCTATTAGTCCAGTCAAATTACAGTTTGACCCAGGACAAATTGCAATAGTAACCATTCATGGATATTTTGGTTCACTAGAATAACCTATACGATATATCAAAAATGTAATTTTTTATATACAGTGGAACATTTTTGTATTCAGGGTTCGAAATTATCACTGTGAGCTTTCAATTGGTCATTTGTGATCAATATTTTGGTCAATAATCATTCTATTTGCTAACTTTTTTATATCTATATCAAAATATTATCATGGTTTTACAGGATGATTTTTCATGAAAAACTATTTTAAAAGTGGTAAAATTAATTGTTATACCTATATACTGAGGTGGAGTGGGTACCCTTACCCAAAAATGCTGGTTCCCAACATTCTAATGTTTGTTTCTAATGTACCGGTAATATTTATGGAATGTTAATATCCCAGACCCATATTTCCTTAGCATTCACTATATAATTAGCTATATATACACAATGACAAAGTCAGGGTTTCTGCCAGAGGGTACCGAGGGTTAAAATTACATAACATAAGCAAATTTGCAGTTAATAATAATGTATAGCCTGTGTGATATTGTAATTTGTAAATATATCATAGTAAGGAAACTGCTGTTCAAATTGTGTCATTTTCTAACATAGTTCAAATCCAGATACACCTAGTAAAGGCACTTATGGTCTATTTTATTTTGAAATTACATACCATTTACCACAAACCCCTCTGCATTCTGAACATGCCATTGAACAATCAAGTCCCTGGCACTTGTACTTACATCGATGGCACTGCAACCGGATTTACATTGACACCTAATAAGTTCTAGTAGTGACTTTTGTGCAGGATCCTGGTCTGTATGAATAGGAATCAGAGTGGAGTCAGATATACTCCATCCACACGCTTTTGGATTTAAAGAATTTCCCATCCATTCCTGGACCAGATGGTACACTATGAAACTGCTAAAGATGATGTGGGTGGCAGGTTGTGTGGATGTATTGAAGTGTTATTCAGGGTCACTAGCACCTGAAATCGTGGCAACCTCATTGTGTTCAGATTGTCATCTACTATATGCATCGAACTCACTGCTACGGAAGTCAACATTGGCAGCGATGAGGAGGCAGCACTGTTGAAAGCCATGAATGACGTTTTTCCCAATGCGACACGCTACCTCTGCACAAAGCATCTAAAGGAATGCCAGACAACTCTGTCCATATCGAGACAGCTCAGCACAGGAACAATCTTGTCTATTGTTGGACAAGTGTTGTTTAAATAAAATAAAAATAAAGGTTTTCTCATCGAAATAAAAGAATGTGTTTTTGTCAGTGTATGTACTGAATTAGTCCCACCGTAATCTAAATATCCCAAAATGAAGTGTCATGTAGGCCTGATAAATTGCTGATTCATTTATCTTCGAAGATAGTTTCCGCTGTTCAAATTAGTTTTTGGAGATGATTCCAGAAAAAACATGCAAAAGTTCTTTATCGTATTTTATCATAGTAACAACACTCGCAGATACAGCCTCGTGACTTCCAGCGAGTAGCTAATGAACAAGTAAATGATATCACCTTGCAGATGTTGTATTATTTTACCTGCAATTAAGAAGTAATTCTTATTGGTGAGCATGATGACATTTTCAGTAAATAATGTATATAACCGTCCAAATTATCTGATAACTTTATCACTTTCTAACAAAATGCCGACTTATCCCGTATGCATTTCGTTCTAATGATGTCTGACCTAGACAACATGCATTCCGCTGCGACATTTGTTCACGATGGCAATACTGCACCTGTAATACTGGTGAGTATATATCAGCCATGTGACATCTAGTGTTCGCGACGGAGAAGCAGCTCTCTATTGGTCAACACCAAGAGCTGGTACCTGGACAGTACCCTCAATGTTGTGAAGGATCCCTTTGTCCAGCTGTTCTCCATATCTGAGGCCGGACGATGCCACAATGTAAGTTCCACTTGCCTTTGTGTTCATGTCTCAGCGAAAGAGTAGAGACTAAGAGTCGTAAGTTGTAATACGTAACTAATCCAATGCTGTATTTCTGTACTTCGTGTATTTTGATGAAAAAACTTATGACTTGCAGTTAATAATGATGTGTATACACTCGGTGGTGATTCTCTATAATAATGTGTTTCCAGGTCTTCCACGCCATTGACGACGACCTGCTATGACGCGCGTCTGTACTTGAATTTGTAGCAGACTTTGAGACAGGTAATTATATTTTAGGGGATTAAACATTTAAAATACATTTCTATTGTAATGTAGGTGTTAAATATTCTTGCTGCGACTTATAAGTATTCTATAGACATGTGATCATGCGAGTATGTGGATCTTTAAACTTAAAGTTCGCCCTCTCGTTCCTTCTTTCAGAGCACATGGAAGCCACCGACTGAACCACTGTGCCCTTGGAACAGCCCCTCACTTCTGCAAGTCAGCTCCCATGCTCCACACCGAAGCCAGGCTGGTTCCTCTGACATGCCAGTTCGTCTCGGAGAGGAATATCCGACGGCGACAGAGGAAGGCCTTCATAAATATACAGGGGAAAATTTTCTGTGGGGACGCTAAACAGATGGCGACGTGTCCACTTCTAAAGATTCCTGTTGGCCTGTGAAAAGCTCTGTGCCCCTGTTGCGCAGACTTATCTTTTGCTGGACTTTTATTTCTATGTTCTTTTGGTGATTGGTGTTTTATTTTGTTATTGTAACTATAGGGTTTTTGCGTACATATGTGCGTATGTATTTAATGCAATAAATGTGGGAATTTGGCAAATGATGTATTTTGCGTTATTTCTAAAGAATGAATGAATGTATGTTTAACAACACCCCAGCACAATATTTCTAAAGTACAATACTTCTAAAAACCCATCCAAACACTACAATATGCGCGTACGTCAATCTTAATGGTGACAATACAGTTAGTGTTATCTATCAGTAATAAAACTGTATAATCCATTATTATTACTATAGTACAATACTTTGACACTATGACATGGCTAACTACCATACTTAATACACATATAATGTGTCACAGCATGCCCTGTCTTTCAGTCTAATAACTCGGCCCAGAGTTGTCTGGTCCTCTGACCTCATCTAAAGGATATGTTGCACGTTATCTACAAGATGAAGTCAGTGCGCCAACGACAAACCGCAACAGAATTCTGACTGATATATTTGGCGCTGACGGCTTAGTTAAGGCAAATGACAGTTACAACTTTGAGACCAAGGCCAAAGACATAATTAAATCAACAACAGATGATGATCCACATTTTGTAAATTATTTTGAAGGACGTATCAAGACTATCCTGCACAACAATGTTAATAAACCACACAGAAAGGACCCAAACACCAGACTTTGGACAAACAACAGCGAATCCATGAATAATCAACTGAAATTGGTGATTGAATGGCATGCTAAACAAAACTCCAAACCTCATAGAAGCTGTATACACAGAAGTGAAGATGCAGATTTGGATACAATTTTGAGTTTTTAATTGTAAATATGCAAAAAAAAGGGGTTTTGGCACATTTCGGGTGACCCAAAAATGGTCCTTGAGTGCCTAGGTACGCCGATATACAGGACAGCACTGTAAACCTAACTTTAAAAACTAACTGTTGAAACAGGGTTACGGATTGAAGTCATGCACCCAGTGCAGCCTGTGTGAACATTAGATTAATAAGTTAATTGGGTAAAAGCACAAAAATTAATTGAAATAATTGAATAAATCAGGGTTGAAAATTATGAGTTGCGCCCTTTACTGGCCAAGAGCGACTATGAATTTTACAAAGGTAGTACATTGGGCGACCATCGATTTCAGAGTGGCGATTATACTAGTACCAGTCAAAAACAAACAAAATAAACTGAATCGAACTACAATTCTGGCAGGAGACAATTAGAGCTGGGCGGTATTGAAATTTTAAGTTCGGTATCGGTATCGGTATTCTGGTGGCAATTTACCTCGGTATCGGTATCGGTACAGTATTCGGTATTCATATAATACTAATAACTAACCAATAATAAGCAGTATTTTAAGTATACCTACCTCTAAATGCACGCCCACGTTAGGGTCTTCCCCTTATTTATGTCCAACCCATTTTTATTTTTTTATTTTTATCAAAGGGAGGTTTTCTAGCAAGTAATGTCTTTGAACCATTGCTCATCTGATGACCTACAGGTAAACATTTACAGTTAGATATTTAAATTAGCGGCCAGTGTGACCAACAATGCATCCGAGGCTACTTATCAACGGGTGTTTGCGATTTTTCGATGCATGGAATAAAAACGTTATTTTTAAAAATTAACAAATTGTCTACCTTACATAGTTAAATACATCATGCTAACTATACACTCCGCATTCATCCCCGGTTCACATATATATTTTATCCGGGCTTCCTCTGGAATAGTAAACAACAGAAAACTAAGTTTCTACTTCTGGTCACTATAAATTGCTGAAAAATATCCCTATGCATGTAATTGTAAGCTGATTAAACATCGGAAAATGTTATATATATTTTTTACAAGTAAACTTAACAGTTTTATTTAATAAATAATATAAAAAGCGGCTGTTTTAAACATGAACCTCTCCGAAATTTTTCCAATTTTAAAAATTGACAGTCTCCGGAAGTATTCGTTTTATTCCGTTAAAGATACGGCCTAAAGCTGACCTGCATTCTTTTCAAGATATAAATGCATGGTCGTCAGACACGCTAGTCTGTAAGGCGGTGACACAAATTCAACAACAGAATGCATTCACCGAATAACCCGAATTTAGTAGGCCCTAAACATCGAATCACGCCTCAATCACGTGAAATAGCCATTTTGCGGGTAATGTGGTATCGTCAGATGTATTTTTAGTGTTTTACTTAAAGGCGGGAATACGTACTTTGCAATACCGAAATTTTCTGTATTTTTAGATTTGCTCGGTACGGTATTTCGGTATTGACATGATACCGATACCGATCGGTATAAACCGAACACTGCCCAGCTCTAGAGACAATATTAATGAACGTGTTCTATATTGTGAGAGCGCCAGATTGACCAGACTCTGTCAGCTTATACGATTTTGGTTTGGGCTGGAAACAAATGTAGCTCTAAATATTGTAGACACTTTTACTCTTCTTTTTTTTAAAGTTGTCGGCTTATTAGAATGGACTGGATACACGATAATTATCTAGCATGCCTATGTTTTAACATTATTAAATGTTATGGGACAAATTAATTCTGTTTAATTAGCTTACTAGTATTTTATTCTGGGATAAAATCAAAATGTAGTATCTTGTAGTTTTAATTCACACTAACAATGATATTTTCCCATTACTACAGGGATTATTCTAAAAGTCATGGCATGCAAATATAAAATTCATATAAAAACATAGTAATTTGTTAAATTGTGAATCCACAGACCATACCATCTGAAATAGCTTTTTTTGGTGGAATTTCAGTGTAAATAAAAAATATATGGAATAGTGGATGATTCCATTAATCTTTATCTAGTGCCTTGTCTATAGGACAGCCACTGCCAAGGAAATCCTTTTCTGGAGAGTTCATCCCTCTTGCATCACAATGAAGAGGACTGCCACTCCCAGGGCTTGCGGTGAACTCGTAAGGAAAACGTACTCGTATGGGGGAAAATGCAGTGAACTCGTATGGAAATCCACAAGTGAACTCGTATGGAAATTACAA
>JAECMU010168302.1:1434-11585 GCA_016106625.1 Dracogyra subfuscus
TGTATTTGTAAAATGAGCATAATGAAACCCGTAAGAACACATAAGCCACATCCCGCTCACGATATTTCAGCTGTATACGGTAGTGGTGAATAACCAGAAATAAAAAACAAACAAACAAAACGAATCGAGGTGCATCGTTTAATTCAGATTTGTCTTTTGTTACCTCGTCTACTGCATTGTACAGAGGATGTATTTGTGTGTGTGGTCGTAGAAATACGACCACATCCTCCGCATTGTATTGGCCTTGGTTTGAAGTGAACATCTACGTCTGTAAGTATTGAACTTTCCATCCACATCATTCACTCCAGGAACATACCTACAAGAGAGGAATAGTTCAAGTTTGTTTTGTTTAACACTGACAATGACAATGAATTTTGTTCTCATAAACTGTAGGATTACAGTACAGAGAATAATATGGTACACATATATAATAAATTTAAATGCACATGCGTGGAAGGTTAACGTGGGGGACATCAATAGAGAACATCGGTTATTGGATGTGAAACATTTGGTGATTCTGACTCGAAGTCATAAAAGGAAACTCGCTACATTTTCCTAATGCACCTGGGGATCTTTCATATGGAATTCTTCACGGACAGAGAAGCACATACCATGGCCTTTGACCAGTCATAAGCGGGCAGCATAGCCCAGTGGCACAGTGCCCGCCTGATGCGCGGTCGGTCTAGGATCGATCCTGTCAGCTAACCACTGGGGTTTTTCTCGACATAACCATATGTCCGACGCCGATATAACCGTAATTATAATGTGCTGAGTGCGTCATTAAAAAAATAAATAAAAAAATAAATAAAAATAAAACCATTGACCAGTCATGGTGCACTGGTTGGAACGAAAAAAATACCCAATCAAATGAATGGATCCACAGAGGTGATTCTATCCCGCTACGCAAGGATCTCAAGCTAGCACTCAACTGAGAGAGGAATAGAAATATCAAACAAAAATATTTGCGTAATACAAAACGTTTGCGTATCTTCAACCCGTTTTCTAACAATATTACATTTTCTATTAAACAAGAATTACAAACCATACGAGAATCGATGCTCGGTAAGTTATGTGTTGAACTGTTTTAACATAAAGCATTTCACATAACTGCTAGACAGATTTTAGAAAAGTGAATGTATTCTGTAACCCGCAGGGCTTCTGGAATATGGTAATCCCACTCCCATGGCTAGTGATATTCAAGGTTGGGCTAGTAAATAACTGCTATTGCCATGCCCGACGGCTAGTGAAAACAAATTTTTAAATGCTGAAGCTAAGTCTATTTAATAAATATGTATATCCTACCCCCACCCCCAACCCCAGTTTTGGTGTTTTTAATCTCTATCTCTCTCATTAGGTAACACATCTGATTATTACTATCAGTACAATTATATTAACTAAAGTAGAGCTAGTGAGTTTTTAATTGTGGCTCGAAACAATTTTTATTCTCTGATCCCATGGCTAGTGGATTTTCTAAAACTTATAGAAGTCCTGTACAGTAACCCAATATTGTTTAGAACATCAGTCAGTCAATCATTTGACGTTTGTTTGTATCCACTGAACGTTAATGCACGCCTGTCTTGGGTACACTCAGAGTTGTGGGGATAGAAAGTTTATGGAAGTTGCTATTTTAATTTCATAAAATAGTAAAAACAAGCATTCGGTGAGTGCTGCTAAAGCAATAATATTCTAAGCTAGGGATCTGTCAGAAATGGGCAAATAGAGCTTGAGGTGACCAGCCGATTGATCAGGTCGGGCCTTCCTGACCACCCGTCTATATGAACTCCGGGCTAAAGTGATGCACTGTCAGAAGTCATACCCGCGGGTATGCTCTATATCAACCACCAGGATCCCATCATCCATCTTCACGGATCGCACCTTACGGCTAACAAGGTGCGCGAAATGGGGGAGTTGTACTGTATTAGCCATTCTCATGGAGAATGTTTCATCCCTGCACAACAGTGAGGTTACAGGTAGTACTAAACCAAATAACTTCCGGCTGGGTCAAAGTTCGAGGTGCACCGGACTTTTGATAGAGAAGCAAACACCACAAGTCCTGTGATTGGTTATAAATGTGAGTGTGTTGGTTGTAAAAAATAATAGTTTCATCTGGGTAAAAAAAAAAGCAATTTTATTTCATCTAGTACCAATGTGTCAAGTAGCCTTGTGCTTGAAACATGTATGGGGTACCTGTAAAAAATAGTGCTCAAATTTTGTGCGGAACTAGGGTAGTCATAGACGCTACCTGTATCTCAGAACCGAGCAGCTTAACCCCCAATTTTCTCTGGTTCGCTTGAAGTGTGAATGGTGGTAGTATTTATATCCGTGGCGTTTATGTTGATTGATACGCTGCAGGTAGCAGTTTTAGCCACATATGTTACTATTGTCATCTATGGGATTTGATATGGTGGTATACACCCTACAGTACAGGCAGGAGGTCCATGCATGTGAAACGTGATCTGTAACTATGCATGATGAAGCGCTATACACAGTATGTCAAGTGAATACTGCATAACAATAAAACTATATGTGGGACAGGCGTATATACAGACACAGAGACATACAGACGACTTACAGCGCATTCCGGTTGAACTACAACAGGACTAATGAAACGGTGGAGGGGGGAGAAACCATTTTATTATATAACATTTAGTGAATTATCTTAAAATATCAGTGACGATAATTTCACTCTTAACATATGTTATTGTCACTGTAGAAAGTGTTATCTTCACTGTAAGAAAGCCGGAACTATTTTGCTGCTGGCATTTTAAAAATAAAGGTAAATTGCCAAAATATTTTATTATTATTATTATTTTTTTTTTTATTATTTTTTTTATTATTATTATTTTTTTTAACGACGCACTCAACACATTACAATTTCGGTTATATCGGCGTCGGACATATGAATATGTCGAGAAAAAAAACCCAGTGGTTAGCTGACGGGGATCGATCTTAGAATTGCCAAAAGTTATATAATAAATAGAAAATTTCATGTTTTTTGTCAATTATGATGAAGATGTCATCTCGTGAACACCAGTGTAAGATATGAGTCATATCATGACAATTATTCAAGATCCTTAATATTAATTTGAATGACGTCAGTATGCGAGGGGGCGGGGCGTATCCCAGAGCTACAGCGCTCGCTCGATGCATGGTCTGTGTGGGATCGATCCCTGTCGGTGGGTCCATTGTGCTATTTCTCGTTCCAGCCAGTGCACGACAACTGGTATATCAAAGGCCGTGGTAGGCACTACTCTGTGGGATGTCGACAGCGGGTTTTCTCTCTCAATATCTTTGTGGTCCTTAACCATATGTCTGACGCCATATAACTGTAAATAAAATGTGTTGAGTGCGTCGTTAAATAAAATATTTCTTTCTTTCAGTATTCGAATGACATGACTTTGCATCTCCCTGCAATAAAATAAAGTGGTTGCATTGTACGTCCTTTTTTCCGAACTCTAGAAATCAAGTTCAAAATTGCTTTTTACTAATGTATCTTATTGTGTTTGTTCAAAATTGTGTAATTTAAAAGTGTACCATTACGAAATATGGCAATGAATTGAAATTGTGATGAGATAGGCTGTTATATGTGGGCCTGTTATATACTAAGCCAAAACGATGTTGCGGAAAGTGTCAGTCGTAAAACTGCTATTCTCAATCACATTCACTTGGTCCCGTCTTTGATGGGTTTGATTAACAGTTCCGTCATTATCGTCAATTTCAACACCTCGTTAACTCACAATAATTATCAATCATTTAAAACGTAAGTAAGACGATTTAAATAAGAACATATATACAGTCATGTATGGATTTTAAGTGAATAATAGCAGATAATATTGGATATAACTTAGATGGCTTCGTTTTAATTAATAAAATTATACTGCTTATACTGAGGTAGATGCTATTAATGAAGCAGTTATATTATTTACCGATATAAATTTAGCTACAGCCGTCACATTAGTCGGAATGAAAAAACCACAACCCACGTTTAGATGACTGGGGACGGAATTAAATGGACATTCATGAGTTTGCTGCACATTTTTAAGACGTTATCGACTAACGGAGACTTTTTAACGATTAAAATTACATATTTCTGCATAAAATACTAGTTGTTGTATGTTAAAAATTAATGTGTTTCTGATCATTCTAATATTTGTACTAGGTTAAATTTCATCTTATTTCCTAAAATATATATTTTTTTTGTTTCCGTAGTACAGAAGGATTTTTAAAATGATACTTCAGATATTATAAAAGTGCTTAATAAAATGGTTAAGTTGCATTTATACGGATATTAGTAACAATAAGACTGTGAAAATTAGTCTTGGTTGTTATTTTGTTGTTGTGTTGTTTTTATATAAATATACTCTTTAAAACTGTAAACATTTTCAGTTCAATGAATAATAAAAATTAGCATAACAGTCATAGGCGTCCGCAGAAAAAAACGACGTGTGAAGTGTGAAGACATTTTTTGCTAAGATTACTGTAAATAATACTGTTCCAAGAGTAGTAACCTGCTCTAACTGAATGAACTGTTGAGAAATGTTTATGTTATTTTATTCATTTTGTATTTTCCATTTAATTTTTTTAATTTTTGATTTTCCAGGGGGGGGGGGCATATGCCCCCCTTGCCCCCTCCTGCGGACGCCCATGATAACAGTGTGTTTAAAAGTGTGAAATACAGGTAGCAATCGAAAGGCGTACGAGTACAATGTTTATAACGTCGACATGAGTACTGAAATTGTATACTATCGTAATTGTCTGCTAGGAATTGATTGCTCGGTTTTTGTAATGCAACAATAGCCGAACCGTACTATTTTTAGCCCGCCAAAAGTGTCCTACTTTCAAATTTCTGGATTTATTTTTAACTTGGAAAAGCCAGTGTAGTGAAACCAATTAGACTACGGCGTCTTATATGCACCAAACGTAATGGGATTTTCTCTTCTATATGCTTAAATAATAAAAATATTCCGCTTTAATCGTAGAAATATTTTATTAGTCGGAAACATCTTACAAAGCAGTAAACTCAGGAATGTCCCTTTAAACTTTAAACATTTTCGAACAATAAATATAAAGGTCTTTTTTGTCTTTCAAGATAATATGTGAGTCACTGTCGGGTACTTTGCTTACAAAGGAAAGCTCATCTCGGCCACAGTATATGATTCCATCTTACTGTAGGAGGACTTCCACTTGATAACGGCGCTAAAACCTTGTCTATCGTTTGCGTAAACAAAAGAACGTTTGATGGCGCATACGGATGTGCACTGGACAATATGCGAGCAACTGTCCGTACTTTGTACAAAAATATTGCTCAAATTAGTTTAAACATTACTAACTAGTACGTACCAAGATGACCAACTGCCGTTAAACCACCTGATCTGGTAAGCAACTATTCTTCCTCCTTTCACAAGGTGATCCACAAAGGGGTACAATCCAGCCCCTCACCTGCAGTCTCGAGTGGGACGTTCAATTACTTCCTTACATTTTCCCTGTAGAAAAGAGGACACGTATATAGAAAAGATTATAAGTATTAAATTATTGAATATTTATAGATGTGTAAGCGTGGGAGTTTTAACCTCTTGTTGTGTTTGGAAAATACATTTTAATAGAGATGTAGCTATGTCTGCATCACGACTAGTAATATCCACAGGAGCTGGTACAGAACAGAACGTTACTGCTGATCAGTATTTCGTAGCATCAGAATAATATACATGTATATTTTTTTTTTAAATCCCAAAGATATAAAAATATATATAGACAGAATTTAATGTCAACATTTGTTTAATAATAATAATAAATAATTTTAAAAAATCAAGTCTGACCTCCCCCAACATGACCACCATCACCAAAAAACTAAACAAAACCACACAAACTAAAAATAAACAAAGTAAAGTTTTAATTTTAAGGGGCGTTATCATTAGTGGTACCGACTTGTCGCATGCGATGGAATCGTACCTCGAGGACACCTAAATCGGAACAACTTTAGACTTATACGACACACTGTGTTGGAATCGTACCGATTAGAACATGTTCTGTTTCTCAGCCAATCAAATCACATTAAAGTACAGCCGTTTAATTGTGTCACTTCCTTCTTTTTTTCTTTCTTTTTTCTCTTTTTTTTTCTTCTTTTTTTGGTCACCACACTTTGTGGAGATGCGATGATGTCAATATTAGAGGTAAACAATTGGAAGACTTAATTCTCAAAAATGACTTACTTTTATTCAATGATAAAAGTCAAACATATTTTCATTCTGCAAGTGGTTCTTTCATTTCTATAGACTTACCCCTTGAATTCTCCTGGAAAGTTCCGTTCAGACTTTTGTGGTAGTGACCACTTTCCCATTATTTTGGAGAATGATGAACCACCATCACTTGAAAGGGTTCGAAGGTGGAAGTTGTCGAAGGCAAATTGGGGTCAGTTTCAGCAACTGTGCAGCACTCGACTGCAACAATTTGCCATTACTGATGCTGATGACGGACATTGCAGATGAAACTATTCCTAGAACTTCGGCAGTGCCAAAGCGTTTCAATAAACCATGGTTTACTGATCCATGCAAAGATGCATTCAGGTTGCTTGAGCGGTTCAAACGTGAACCTACAACAGACAACCTGGATGCATTTCGTATTGATAGCGCTAAGCCTCGCAGCGAGATTAGACAGAGTAAGAAATCATCTTGGAGAACTTTTGTCTCCAAGTTGAATTCACAAACATCAGTAAAATCTGTCTGGAATAGGATCCGAAAAATCAAAGGTAAAGAATCCAGTAATACAGTTCATCATTTGTCTGTCAATGACACAGGTGTCACGTCTCATCGTGACAATGCCAATGCATTGACAGACAACTTTATCTCATAATTCATCTTCTGCTTTCAGTACAGATGCTTTTACATCTGTCAGAACTAAAGCTGAAAAGCAGTCCATTAATTTTTCATTTGAAAATGCTGAAGTTTATAACTGAAATTTCTCTATGGAGGAATTGTAGGATGCTCTTCGTAGAGCCCATGATACTTCAGTAGGACCAGATGAAATTCATTATCAGTTGTTGAAACATTTACCTGAATCATCTTTGATGGTTCTTTTGAATATTTTTAATAACATCTTGATTTCTGGAGACTTCCTTCTGATTGGAGGACAGCTATTATTATTCCTATTCCCAAGCTTGGTAAGGATCCAACCAATCCTACTAGTTATCCCCCTATCGCTTTGACAAGTTGCATTTGTAAAACCATGGAACGAATGATCAATCGTAGACTTGTCTGGTATCTTGAATCTCACAAATTGCTCACTAACGTGCAGTGTGGGTTCAGATCAAGACGCGTAGCACGGTTGATCATCTTGTTAGATTTGAAACGTTTTGTAGGGAGGCTTCCATCCATAATCAGCACTTGGTTTCAGTGTTTTTTTTATTTGGAGAAAGCTTACGATACCACGTGGAAGTATGGGATTTTAAACGACCTCCATGGCATGGGCCTTAGAGGTCGACTTCCTGTTTTTATTTCTCACTTTTTAAAAGATAGATCTTTTAAAGTCCGGGTGGGTCGACTTTGTCTGATGTTCACCCACAGGAGATGGGTGTGCCTCAAGGTAGTATACTGTCTGTAACTTTATGTTCTGTTTAATAGCATCACCCAGTGTTTAACACCTGGTGTGGATTACTCGTTATATGTCGATGATTTTCAGATTTGCTATAGATCGTTCAATATGAGTACGTTGCAGGTTTTCTTGAATAAACTTCAGCAATGGGCAACTGACAATGGCTTTAGATTCTCAAAGTCAAAAACGGTTTGTATGCATATCTGCCAGAAACGAGTTCTCCGCTAAGATCCACAGTTGTTTCTGGAAAAAATCCAATTGCAGTGGTGGGGGAGACTAAATTTCTGGGGGTTATATTTGACAGGAAACTATCGTTTGTGCCTCATCTTAAATATGTTAAAAAGAAGGGCTTAAAAGCTCTGAATATTTTAAAAGTTATTGGTAATACAGAATGGGGATCACACCGAAAGGTTATGCTCCGTCTGTATAGATCTTTAATTAGATCAAAACTTGATTACGGATGCATTGTGTATGGGTCGGCACGCAAGTCTTACTAGCAGATACTAGATCCTATACACAATCAGGGACTTAGGCTTTGTTTTGGTGCGTTTAGAACATCTCCAGAAGAGAGCTTGTACGTTGATGCAGACGAACCTTGTTTGGCTGCTAGACATGCAAAGCTTTCTCTGCAGTACGCAACCAAGATAGAATCATTGCCAAAACATCCTACACATAATGCGGTGTTTGACAACAAATACATGAAGTTGTTTGATGCAAGGCCAAATGCTATTCGTACATTTGGTCTTCGCATTAAGCGCTTTTTTTATCGCTTTCCAACATTGATTTCTCTGACACTTTGAAAACTCCTTCATATTTTGTTTTACCACCTTGGTGTATTACACCACCTAAAATTGTGTTTTATCTTTCGCATCTGAAGAAAGACCGTACAGATGCTGTTGTGTATAAACAGTTTTTCATGGAAATTCAAGACAAGTACCGTGATTACATGCCTGTGTATACAGACGGATCACAGGATAGGGATTCTGTGGCTTGTGCTACAGTTTTTCCATCAGACAGTATCATTTCCATGAGACTGCCGGACTCGGCATCGATCTTTCGTGCTGAATCTGAACGACAAAACCGTATCCGTGGTCAGGTGCATATATCTGCAGTGTGCAGAGTCCAAGGAACGTTTAGGCAAGGTCGTGATAATTGCCATGATCCACCGTCGGGTGACTTGTCCTTAGGACTGACAGTCCCCAAGAAAATCTAGCACAGCACATCACGTCCTTCCTGCGCTGCCTCCAGGAGGACTGCCACTCCCAAGACCAGCTCTGCGAAACCAAATGTGCACAGGACAGAGATCAGTGGAATACATATGACTGATGGCATGAGCTCATGAATGAATCACCATAAAACGGTAATGATATCAGGTGTCCACGTAAGGTGAGCATATCCTGCCTCACCGGTGGCACCCGTCATGAGCACAACCCGCAGCCATAAAGTTCACCATAAGGTAAAATACAACATTTGTGGGCAGTCAATAAAGCCTTAGACGAAATAAAGGATTCGAATGCATCCCAATTTATTATATTTTTACTGACTCACTTTCGTGTCTCCAAACTTAATTGGTATGGTGATACGAAAGTGTGTCTTTTTATCCATTGCCAATAAAGATGTGATCTTTTGTTGGGTACCCAGCCATGTTAGTATTTGGGGTAATGAAAAGGCAGATTCTGCTGCCAAGTCTGCTTTGGATTTGCCTCATGCCACGGTTGGTGCACCTTATATTGATTTTAAACATTGTATCAACCAATTTATCTTTTCGACAACATGATTGGGACGGTGCAGTTGCGAACAAGCTTCATTCTATCAAGCCTGTTTTGGGAGAGTGGCAGTCCTCCTATAGACAGTGCAGGAAGGATGGAGTAGTCTTGTGTCGTGCCCGCATCGGTCATATATATTTGACCTATTCATTTATCTTGAAGAAAGATCCTCCACCTCAGTGTGAGCACTGTCAGTGTAATCTGACGGTGCGCCACATTTTGGTATAGTGTTATCATCTTAAAGAAACTCGAAAAGATATATTTGGACAGCGATCTGTGATGGAATTGTTTCGCTTCCATCCTGAACTTATTGTACAATTTGTACGTGATACTGAGTTTTATTCTAAGTTTTAATTTTATTTTATCTGTGATATTATTATTTTTGCACAGTCCTTTGCACTGTGTTTTTGTTTGAATCTTGAATTTTATATTGATGTTGATCATCACATTGTTTTTCAATTGCCATAGTTTGACACCCAATAGCCGATGTATTTTTCGTGCTGGGGTGTTGTTAAACATTAATTAATTCATTCATTCATGCATTCAGTCATTCGTTCATTCATTCCTCTTTTTTTTTTCACTTGCTTATAAACATGTCCAAATGTCTGTATTTCATGGGTCCATAAAACCTATTATTGTCCAGATGTGATCAATAATTGTTGTGTTACATAATGCCATCACTAAATTCTCTACATTCATGTTTCTTTATTTCAGTACAAATTTGTAGGCACTTACGTTTGCCGCAATATATTTTTAAACTGACTAGCTTTGTTTGACGTCATCAAATCTTATTACGTA
>JAECMU010168302.1:11612-23295 GCA_016106625.1 Dracogyra subfuscus
ACGATTCGAGTCTCTATGTCAAATCGCATGCGGCAAGTTAGTGCGACTAATCGCATCACGAAAACACCGCTTTAAGCATGTTATAAAAATGTATTTGGTATAGCACTGAATTTTTAGGCAAGTCTAGCACTTACATGAACATGCTCATGAACACAAACCCTTTCTTTTATCTTTTCTTTGCTACTTTTTCTCTGTTGTATGTAGTTATGTTGTTACTTGTACGTTTGGGCTTTAGGTTGTATACTACCAAATCAAATTCCGTAGACGACAATAGTAACATATACTCAACAAAATAAATTAAGGGTCAGATATTTTGGAATGTTTTATTGTAATATGATACAAACATTATATTTTTTGTTGATATAAAAGCATACACAGTTAGAGCTTTTATTCACTGTTGAGACTGCTAGTCGTATGGTAAATTGACATTGAAAAAGAAAAACAAATCTTGATTGACAATGATTTGAGAGAAAAAAACCTCTTCAAACAATAACACTATTCCATTCATGAAATTACTGTCAATATCGTGTGTGACCTCCACGTGCTTGAATTACTGCTCGGCATCGCCTTGTGAAGCTTTGTATCAAATTTCGAAACTTGGCTTGAGGAGTTTGGTGCCATTCTTCTTCCAAGGAGTCTGCAAGTTCTCGAACTGTATTTGGAGCTTGTGGTCGCTTACAAATTCTTTGTTGAAGAATGTCCCAAGCATGCTCTATTGGCTTCAGGTCAGGTGAGTAAGCTGGCCAATCCATACCTTGAATTGCTTCCCTGTTGAGGTAGTCATTTACCAATCTTGCTCGATGAGGTCTGGCATTATCGTCCATTAAAAGGAACCCATCTCCAATAGCACCAGCATAAGATCTAACAATTGGATCAATGATCTCATCTCGGTATCTCATACCAGTCAAAGTTCCATTTGGAATGACGTATAGGTCTGTAGACCCATCCAAACTGATGCCTCCTCATACCATAATGGAGCCTCCTCCAAAACGATCATATTCCACCACACAACAATCTTTGAACCTTTCATTTTTCTGTCGCCGTACACGTCGCCTGCCATCATGAAAGTCCAAGCAAAACCTGGATTCATCTGTGAAAAGGATAGGACGCAAATCTTCTACAGGAATGTCGACGTAATCTCTGGAAAATTGGAGTCGATGTTGACGATGATGTGGGCGTAATCGAGGGTGTACAGCAGGTCGTTGAGCGTGTAGATGAGACTTATGCAGCCTGTTTCTAAACGTTTGTATACAAATGTGTATGCCAGTGGCATTCCTGAATTGTCTATTGAGTTCTGTAGCCGAAGACAGACGGTTTCGTTTTGCCATCAACGTGATTTGTCGGTCCTGAGGAGCTGTAGTTTTCTTTGGACGACCTCTTTGTGGTCGTCTTTTGACAGTACCAGTGTTTTGGAACTTATCCCATAATCTACCGATTACACTGTGACTAAGACCAAACCGATTCCCAACCTGACGTTGGGATGAACCTGCTTGCAACAAACCAACGGCTCTAGCAGCATCTTCGGTTGTAAGGTGACGACGTTGTGGCATTCTTCCGAATTTAACGATTTATACAGAAAAAAAGAGAAAAAAAGCAAGCAAAATGACGTGGGTCATACGGGAATACCATAAAATGAAATTAATGACAGGCGAATTTCCAACACGTGTTGGGATATTCACGAAATGCCTGCCGCGTGCACGATTTTTGTGCGCACCATGAGTTGCATTTTACTCATGCACTGTTGAGAAATCATATCTGGTCAACACTACCTGGAATTATATAATATGAACAAAATTCCGTCCAAAATATCTACTGGCCCTTAATTTATTTTGTTGACTATATGTAGCTAAAACTTCTACCTGCAGCGTATCAATCGACATAAATGCCACGAATATAAATACTACCACCCCTCACCGTTAAGCGAATTGGAAACAAATTCGGGGTTAAGCTGCTAATTTTGAGATAACGGATAGCGTCTATGACTACCCTAGTTCCGCACACAATTCGAGTACTTTTTCACAGATACCCCATACTTGTTTAAAACACAAGGTTGCTTGACACAGTGGTACTAGATGAAATAAAATTGCATATATGTTTTGCCAAGATGAAACTAATTTATTTTGCAATCAACACACTCACATGTATCACCAATCACAGGACTTGTGATGTTCACTTCCCTATCAAAAGTACCTCGAACTCTGACCCAGCGGGAAGTTAGTTTGTTTAGTACTACCTATAGAAGTATTCAATTCGTATCAATCTTCGTAGATATTTTATATTTGAAGATAAAGAGTTTGAAAATGTTCATTGTTTTTCTCTCTGTTCCGAATCAAGCCCATGGCTACTAGTATCCAGAGACAGGATCAGGGACAGACATGCTCGAAACCTTAGTGGTATATGAACAAAAATATGTAACCGTACCGCACCGCATTGATTCTCGTTGTGGACTCATACATTTGTTAAGTGTAATTTATGTATATAATTCGATAATGTTTACATAAAGCTAAATGTCAAACAATTAGTTTAATGTTTGATTTAATTATCTCACCAGGTGTGACCGTGAATGTGACCGATAGTGATGTTTTCTATTAATGTAGTATTTCTACATCTACTCGCAGTCGCTATTGTTTTCAATCGGTAAAGCCTTTGATTATTATTCAGAAGATCCATGATATTTTCGTAATTGATTAATATAAACGTATTAAAATGATACGAACTACGACATATAAAATCATGAAAATCATTAAAAGTCACCAAAACATATAAAATATTTGTTCCAGTAGATGGGACAAGAGTAGGTATATTTAGTTTTCGGATGTTTACCAGCAAGTAAAAAGGTATGGCACTGTTGTTAAACAAGGTAAAACAAATTACTGACTTCACTTTCTGGAAAATAGTTGTTATGAGCGACTACTTACTTGGACCAATTTGTAGATAACGTGATCACTGTAACTCTCGCTGACATTTACTAAAAGTGCAGTCATTAGAGTCAGTAGAAGAAGCATCTTTAGTAAGCGGGACGTCATGTTGGAGTGAGATGAACAACAGTGGTTCGCTTGATTTTTATGAAATTACTTCGTATTTATTATGACTTGTTTAACTCCTTTATTTATACCATATCTACATCCTGTTCTACACCAATGTCTAATTCTTCAATGATGTTCATTGGTTTAAATCCCACCAATGAAACAAATACTCAAATGTTTTCCTTGTATTTGTAGACAGATGTGCAGGTTTATAATACAACGGTACACTACATTTACACTACTTGCAGTTCGATGTAATCAAATATCCATTTGACACATTGGCAATGATATGTATCCACACGTGTGACCACAACAGCAGCAAATATTTTAACACTTTCTGCCTACAAGAGACAAACCCCTATTATATTCTAGTGTGACAGATTAATCAGAGATAAACATAATAATAATAACATACTATTGTTTGGGCTCCAGTTTTCAACTGCTAACGGGTAATCAATGTCAGCTGTCAGCAAGGTTTCATAATCTTCATTTCTGCGATTAAATGCACATATCGGTCATGGCGCCCGCGCAATTCCAAAAACAGGCAAAACATTTCATTTTCGCGAGACGTCCGGTAGGACGCTGCCCGATTCCTACGGGCTACGCTGTGATATTTACGGGTCGCCTGAACCCCCCGAACGTAAAAACCTGACTCCCAAATCTGCGATTTTCCAAGCGCAATTTTAGGTCTTGACAATCCCGTAGACACGTCGATAGGTCTGCCGTAAATCGACCGATGATCTGGCGGCCGCCTGAAGATTTTGACGAAAATTATTGGGGGGAAATCCGCCGGGCGCCGTGAGATTTCCACGACCACCCTACGATACCTCACGGATCCTGGGCGATTTGTACAAATTCGCCCGATTCATCTACGGGCTCAAAATCCCTCGGCGACTCCTGCTATTAGGAAAATGACGCGGACTCCGGCTGATAGCAGGGCCGCTTAAAGGTAGAGGTAACTCAAGCAAGAGATTTATGTGTTGGAATGATGCCCGGACCACCAACACATACTGACACTTTAACAAATGAAAAACGCGTCATTTTAGAGTTAATAATAAAATTAAAATAAAACATGATTATTCCTGCTAATTGGGGGCAGCCATTTTGTTTCGTTTTTGTGACGTTAGTGGTATAACGTGGGGCGAAGTGACGTCAGCTCCGTCCATCTATGTACAGTGTAAACAAACGCTCCAATTTACGACATGGCGCTTCGCTTTCATCAACCTGGGGCCATGTTCCCGAAGCTGTCGGTCATCATAGCCTAGCGACGTCGTAAAAGTACAATAACGACACCATAACGGTACGTTAGTCAAACGTGCAGTTACAGTATCGTTATACTGTCACTGGAAGCATGTCGTAACATAAGAAATCCCTGTGTCGTTTGGTACAGAGGTACGTAATAGAAATAAATGTTTTATTTAACGACACACTCAACACATTGTATTTACGGTTATATAGCGTCAGACATATGGTTAAGGACCATACACATATTTAAAGGAAACCCGTTGTCGCCACTTCATCGGCTACTCTTTTTCGATTAGCAGCAAGGGATCTTTTATATGCGCCATCCCACAAGAAGGGTAGTACATACCACGGCCTTTGATATACCAGTCGTGGTGCATTGGCTGGAGTGAGAAATAACTCCATGAACCCACTGACGAGGATCGATCCCAAAACCGACCGCGCATCGAGCGAGCGCTGTACCACTGGGCTACGTCCCGCCACCTAGGTGAGAAATACATACCATCTAACAAATCTTAGAAATTATATTGTATTCAGTTTTTATCGTACTTCAAGTCCGCTTTTAGTGGTTAGATTAAACATGATAAAAATAATACTGCGTGCTATATTATGTAAATGTACATGTTTACATAACATAGCATAGATATTTCGTCAAATCTGCACATGGCACGATTGGGCATCGATTATTAAAAATAAAGAACCAAAGCGTAGAAACATTCAAAAGAAGACAGGGGTAAGGGCCGTATTATTGTCATGACTCCGGTAGAAGAGAAAGTCTTAGCATTACTTGGTGAGACAGCGATGGAAGGTATATCTACTGGAACTGATACGTCGAAGTCTAAGCAAGTATCTACATGTTCAACACCTACAAGACCAGCAATTTAAAGAAATTTTCTTTTGTGTTTCTCATTTCAGCATCCGTGTAAGGCAATTTTACTTGCTCGTTCTGAAATTTGAAACAGCGTGTATGCACCTAGACACGGAGTACCTTCACGTGCTATAAAGGCCACCTTTATTTAACAACCAGGCATCAATAACGGGCACTTCAAGCTCTACATTTCGTATATCAAAGCATCTATTTTAATCTGTATATAACGACCAGATGCTAATAAAGTTAGCTTTTTGTAAGTTCTTTGTTATACAGAGGTTTACTGAAGACCTAGTAAGTTAGAAGAAAGGGAGAGAGAGGCAGGGAGAGATGTAGATGAAGAAATTATATTGGTTAACTGAAGTCGAAATCCTCCTCGCAGTAGATTCATTATGATTTTCCCGTTCCACTAAACCTTCCATGACTAATAATGTAGTAATACAGACTATGTTATGTGATACTCTGTGATATTCTGTGATATTCTGTGATACTATGGTTGCAAATGAAACGTATTATACTTTACAGAATGTAACAACGGATACGTATGTCAAAAGTTGATTTACGGGCAGAACCAAACCGAAAGTTTGCACAGATTCGGAAATATGGAAAATGTCAACTATTCCTTTAGAAGGTGTTAACTTTATAATGAATCACCGATACACCTACCTACACTATTTTCCTGCTTAATTTGCTGTTTTAAAATAAACTCATGCTAAGATACCTTGGATGGCCTGTATTAAGAATAGGAAACGTAATAACTACAGCATAAATACACGTATAACTTAATTACTTTTGTCCTATTTACTAGGTGAAGATTTTAACGTTGAAAACGCCATCAATATAACTGGCGTCGGGAGACGTTTCAGAATCCTAATTAAAGGGACATTCCTGTATTTTTTAAGATGTTATCGACTAACAGTCTTTTTAACTATTGTAATTACATATCAAATATATTTTTTCTGAAAACAATATATTAGTGCTGTGTATTAAACGTTTTTATGATCTAAACACCGGAGTCATACGCCTTTATAATGTGTGTTATGGTGTGGTCTATACGAAACTATAGTATTGTCGGAAATAGAATAAAAATTATTTTCGTCGATTATTTCTTACATATTAAACTGACAAGTAAATATTTTGTAAATATCTACTTAATGATAGTCTACCTAATTTAGCATTTACTTGCTTGGGCGTTCATTGATGTTCAAGGTGGTGTTTATTCTTGAAATTTAAATTAAAATGTCAGTAAACTGGTGATTTGTGCACTAAACTGGAACAGACTATAACAAATGTTGGTCCACATGTATCAATTTCAGTGTTGTTACAATATGTGAGGGACTGTTTCTGATGATGGTTTGCCCCTATCCCTCTCCAAAACAAAATATGTGTTGTCATTTATAAGTAACTTTTGAGCAAAACTGTCAAGAGCTATTATAACGATCCGTTATACCGGTATTAAAGATGCTATCTCAATGTTACCCAATGACAGATATTGCAAATCTTTTTTTTAATAATAATAAACTTTTGATTTAACATTTAAAGAAGACGCCTTTAACAATATTTACATAAATGATTATAGGAAATAATTTTATCTATTGGTAGAAAATACTGTTTTTATTGGAGAATCTTTATCACAGCTCGCATTATATAGTACCTTTAAATATTGAGTAAATTTCCAATGTACTTATATTCAGTTTATATTTAATAAATATGCTCGTCATAATTAATCATTTATGCTGCAATTCAAAATAATAAGTTAACTTGTATTTTTAAATTAAAAGTTTGTTTAAGGGTAAATGAAATTGACACAAAACGTGTTATAGTCTGTTCCAATAAAGGTTACAAATCATCTGTTTACTGACATATTTAGTTTAATTTCAAAAGTAAACACTACCTTGTACATCAATAACAAATAAATGCTAAATTAGATAAAGTATCATTGAATTGGTATTTACAAAATATGTACTTGTCAGTTTAATATGAAAGAAATGATCGACGAAAATCATTTTTATTCTATTTCCGACAGTACTTTAGTTGTACATCCTATATTACCGTAGCACAGAAGGATTTTTAAAGTGATGCTTCAGATATTATAAAAGTGCTTAATAAAACGGTTAAGTTGTATTTATACGGATATTAGTACAAATAAGACCGAAAATGAGTCTTGGCTGTTATTTTGTTTTTGTATTGTTTTTTTATATAAAGATACTCTTTAAAATTCTAAAATTCTTAAAATAATAAACATTAGTATAACAGTGTGTTTAAAAGTGTGTAAAATACAGGTAACAATCGAAAGGCGTATAAGTCCGGTGTAAAAGGAATGCAAGTCCGTAGGAACAGTGGTCTGCCCGGACTTCGTCTCCTAGGAATGCAGGTCCTAGGTCTAATATACCTAGGAATGCAAGTCCTAGGACTTATGTTCCTTAGGAATACTGGTCTGACTGCCAGGATATCAAGTCCGGGCCGGACTTGCATTCCTGGAGAATCAAAATTTAAGTCCGGTTGTACACATCCATTTTTGTTTTATAAATGTAAACAAAACGAAAAACAGTTTCCTTTTTGGTTTATTTAAAGGGACATACCCTAGTTTTTAAACACTAAGACATAGTTTTGACTATTAGAAGCGTTTTTTGATAACTGAAATCATACTTTACTTAAATTTTATTGTTTAAAAGTATCCATTTCCGTACATTCGAAGTGTTATTGGTCATCCTGATGTTTTTTAATATCACAAAATGCATTTCTCATATTTTTAAAAAGGCACGCGCCTCTGAGAAGTAACAGTTATGTAGTCGAGTTTTATTATATTTTAGAGGGTATTTCACCATTTCAAAGTCAAAGACTCATATTTCACTCAATTGTAACTTTATCAAAATGTGTTACAGGTTTGTAAATTAAACTAAACTTAATGTTAATTTTCATGAACTGAAACTAGGGTATGTCCCTTTAATTAACTTAAGGTACTAGCGCCTCTCTTTATTTAAATACTTTCTGTTTATTCCAATATTTGTTTGTACGCATTTTTTGGACCTTATTACATGAGCAGAACCAAGGTCTTTATTCACTGCGTATTGATCCAACTAATAAATGTTTAAACATTTAAAAGTACCTTAAAAACATTTGCCATAATTCGAAGCATATTAGTACTCGCAGATACGTATAACTTGCCCATATGATATACCAACACGAATATCTGTTTTATATTATATATTGGTATTTGATGATGATGATGATGATGATGATGATGATGATGATAATATTAATAATAATTTAACTATAAAAATTTGATATTTGCGTTATATACATTATCTTGTTATTATATAACTTTAAGTTTGTGCGTTTCTGTCAGTAATGTTGCAGGCGCGTATACATAGGGTGTGGGGTGGAGTAGCGTGTTCTAAACACCCCTCTTCAAAGCAATTTTCTTGACCTCTCCCCTGCGTAGCTTATTGAACATGTGCCTGCTTTGTCAAGTTTGCTCATTTAAACTCTAGCCTCTAGTCCCAACAAACCATACCATCAATAAACAAATATGTTAAATGTTTTTCATTAATGTTTATCAATAGAAATATCAATGATTAAGAGTGGGTTTTAGCAGCTCAATGGGCTACTACACCGACTAAAACAAAACAGTAATCCCTAAACAATTATCATACCGTCAATAATTTACAAAGATCCTGTTAAACAGACTAACTACTTATGACACTTTTACATCTGTCCATTTTGGACGCAATAGGCATTCAGACTCCCTGTTTGGGAGAAGGGATGGGGGAGGCATGCTGATCATTATTGCCTGAATGAAACGAAAATGTCCGAATATGGAACACAACGTATATTTATATTCGCATTACTACCAAGATGCTAAATAGGATTCCAAACAAATCAGTGTGATGGATTACAACTAATATTGTGAGTAAAATTATGGAAATGCATGGTAAAGATTTTAGGCCAGCTCATTTTGCCCAAACGTGTCCATTGCTCTCCACCCCTACCCCCACTGGGGGAGTGACGCATCCCCCCCCCTCCGACTCACACCTCCACCCAGTCTCGAACGCTTATGATGTTCCTAACGGTCAGGTATAATAATACAGAGACCCTTTCCCCAAACTCATATCTTATGGGTTTTTTATGGTCGAAACTGCCATAAGGCAGTCAGTGATAATTAATTTCAAGTGTTTTGATGCTATTTTCAATTGTTCATCAATATTAAAAGTCAAATTGTCATGCTTATTATTCCTGTTATTTTATATTGTAGTAACTAGTCATTATAGTACTAGTTATAAGTACTAACTACTAGAACTAAGTACAAGTCTTATTTCAGGGATTTTCAGGTATCATATACATTTGTATATGTAATAAGAAAACTATCCGAAATAAATTCCCGAGGACTAGGAATACTAGGATTGAAAGTCCTGTGGACTTGGAGTACCAGGAATAAAAGTCCCACGGACTTACATTCCTCGAAATGCACGTCCCACAGACTTACATTCCTAGGAATACAGGTCCCACAGACTAGGATTCCGAGGAATGGAAGTCCGATCGGACAAATATTAGAAAATCACAATTAATCAGATTGTGACTTACCGTCAAAATATAAACGTACAAAACACATTATTCAACATTATGTTGGTGCATATAGAAAATGTCTCTTGTTGTTCACCAAATGTTTGTTTTCTTGGAGTTACCAGTTTTCATATATATATTTTAAAACAATTTTGGGCTACATATTGAGGGGAGGGGGTATATTTCTTCGTGTTGAACACATGGATATATAGCCTTCTTTATATCTGTAGTTGCTTTATATACTTTGATAAAAGCAAGATATTCGTCCTACTTCAATATTGTAGCAAAAATGTAAAACGATTACAAATATTCACTCACGTGTCTGATCCACAAGTCTGTGACGTCACAAACAAATTAAGTTGATACTCAAACTTAAAAAAATATTTTGTGACATGGAGATTTGAACCCACAATAATCTTAAGAGACTCGTACACTACGATGGAAGGCTGCCAAAACCTCACGTTTTTGGTCGTGTGTTTCTGGCAGCTCGTGCAAATTGCAGAGCATAATAAACGGACCTATAATTTGCCGGACTAGTATTTCTGTCACTGCTGTAGAAGGAATTTAAGTCCGGTAGGAATACAAGTCCTAGGATAAAGAAAAACACTTTAAAATAAACCAGAAATGAAAGTCCGGGTAGGACTATGGTTCCTAAGCTATGGAGGTCCGATAGGACTACTGTTCCTAGGAACCGAGGTCCTACGGACCTTGGTTCCTACGGACCTGCGTTCTTTTTACACCGGTGTTTAGAACATCGCCATGAGTGTCTGGTGAAATTGGCTGCTAGAATCCTCTCAACTTGTGCAATGCAACAATAGCCGAACCGTATTATTTTTAGCCCAGTGAGCGCCCGCCAAAAGTTTCCCTCTTTAAAAAATTCTGGGTTTATTTTTAACTTGGAAAAGCCAGTGTAGTGAAACCGGTTCGGAGTGCGGCGTCTTATATGCATCAAACGTAATGGGATTTTCTTTTCTAAATGCTCAAATAATAAAACTATTCCAGACACTGCAGCTTTAAGATGACTAGAAACACATTGAATATACAGACACTGATATTCTAAACAAGAAAATATATTTAATGTTCAAGTTAAATCGTAGAAATATTTCATTAGTCGAAAACATCTTACCATGCAGGAAACTCGGGAATGTCCCTTTAAGGAAAACTTGGCATGAAGATAACGTGCCTTGATGATGTGATGGCGTTTTACATTAATGTAAAATATAAAGGGCATTTTTCTATAGTATCTATGTAACTCTATAGCAAACAGAGTTCTACAACCTACATTAACACTGATAGCTATTTTTCTGGAACAAAACGCTTGATGACAGTACCTGTAGATCCTGAACCAGATCAATCGGTTGTAACGGGCAATGTTGTACGTACAACATATATAAAACGTCAATACTTCGATGAAAACTGTGGTTTTTGTTGTTATTTTATTATTTATCTGCGTATTCCGCTAGGGAGGTTGGGGCTTTTTGCGATACCAATATTGAAAAATGATGTCTGACAATAAGTTAAAACAAGCAAAGAAGTCAAATAAAAAATAAACAACCATATTTATTTACAAATGCAGAAATAAACAAATACATTCAAATAACATTATGAACCCTGTACAAATAGTATATTAATGCCCGATAAGTCAATCACAATTCTTAATTTTACCTATTGACTGGCATTAAATGTTTATAATTTTATACACACATTGATGCACACGTATATGGTCGAACGATTTAGTAAATATGTGGGTACTTTTAGCCATAGGCTCCCATATTTGTAGTGGGTAGGG
Organism: Dracogyra subfuscus; assembly: GCA_016106625.1. Lineage (NCBI taxonomy): Eukaryota > Metazoa > Mollusca > Gastropoda > Neomphalida > Peltospiridae > Dracogyra > Dracogyra subfuscus. Next base: position 23,101 of record JAECMU010168302.1, read on the forward strand.
TGAGGGGGGGACAGGCCAATTTTTGCCCGAATTAAACAAAAGTTCCCGAATCTGGATTACAGCATTAATGCCAAACCGCTAAATAGCGTTGCAAACAAATCTCCACGAATTTTTACATTGATTACAACCAAGGTGGTGGATAGAATTATGAAAATATATGGTGAAAAGTGTTTTGCTCGAATTTGAAACTTCTCC
>JAECMU010168311.1:7080-35158 GCA_016106625.1 Dracogyra subfuscus
AAAAAACATGCCCCACTTTTTTTAAGAATCCCCACCAAAAAGGATAAGGATAAGTGGCGGATAGTAACTTAATTATTATTAGAAATATTTAATGTTGCCTACAAACCTTCCTTCGTTGTAAACGTCAATAAAAAATGAGGCTTGCGCGCATAACGTGGTGGCAATGGCATGCGATCTCACTCTCAGATATAAAAGTTTCTTTTGTTCAGGTGTTAATGCACTTTCAAACTGTAAACTTTCTAAATTTAACGTGATATCAGGCAGTTCTTTTGCTTTTGAGTTCAATCTCGTTGACAGCGAAGCCATTTTGTTTCTATGACGCTAAAATTTGTTCTCGATCAACCCAGGCTCTTATGAGGGGACCAATTAATTACCGTCTAGAACGAAGTACAACAAAAATGTTTGGACTCTAGATAAAGATATTTTCTGCTGAAACTATTACGCGGCTACATCAATAATAAATATTAAAATACTGATTTCACCACTTTACTGATTGATAAGTCTCTTATTAGAACAAGACCACATGTCTCACTAAACACCGTTAATTGAATCAAAATGTACTTTTAACTAAGCAGCGTAAGCTTACTTCGATGCATAATTTATATAAATGTCCATGTCAACGTATTTGACAATAAAACTAACATTTGTATTTTGGGGAAAAAATGTGCTACCCAAAATTAATGTCAAATTAAAATATAACGAAAGATTAATCCATTTACTGTTAAACACTAATAAATATCAGTCCATTTCGGCACTTATTTATATTTATTCAGCCCTTTTAGTAAATGTGACGAATAATTCGTTTACACTAGGCCTACGTTAGGCAAATTTCATTTAGCGAATTGTGTCAAAAAGATAATAATTAATCGTAAGTGCCATTTTAACCTATCATTGTATACTATTTTTAAAATATTTACATGCAATACATCTACTGATGTAGGAGCGTTATTTTTAGGGTTCGCAAAGAAATGAGCAATGTTGATTAAATCGAATAACGCAAACGACCAAAATCAACTGACTGTAAGACAGGACATTTTGGCTTTGTACACATCAAATATAACATATTTAATGATAAATGTTTTATGTTTTATATGGCAAAATATCCTACCGTTACTCCATATCGTTTAGGGTTAGGGTGAGGTTCCTCTCTTTTAGGGAGGTGGTAATAATCTGAAAATAGTAGGCCTAATATCTTTCTAAAGTCAAAGACGGTCACTTTTCGCACCCTTGTTTTGGCTTCGTACACAGTAAATAAAACATATCCAACGGTAATTTTTTGATATGATATATTTGACAAAAGGTACTTTCATTCCTTTCTTTCATCTTTTGAAACTTACAATTAATATCTTGTCTAGAATTATGAAAAATAATAAAATACCAACCTGTAAACAACGTTGTCTGCTTGTTATAGAAATTTGACAGGGGTCAAGGTTTGTAATTTTAAACCAGTTTTTATTTTAATGTGGCAAAGCATTGTAATAATATACCTAATTTTGAATTTGAATGATGTCAGTATTCCAATGACGTCACTTTGAATCGCCTTATAATAACCATGACATTTCCAGTTCAAGAATGCTCGAAAAATTCCAATACAAACTTGCTATTGAATTTTTTTTGTTTCAACACTACAAATGCATCTGAATGTATTTGAGCGGGCAGCATAGCCCAGTGGTACAGTGCCCGCCTGATGCTCGGTCGGTCTAGGATCGATCCCCGTCAGCTAACCACTGGGTTTTGTTCTCGACATAACCATATGTCCGACGCCGATATAACCGTAGATAAAATGTGTTGAGTGCGTCGTTAAACAAAACACACACAAACACACTGAATATATTTGAAGAAAATCTTGTGATTAAAAAATTGTACCTTTTATGAAATATGGATTTCCAGTGAAATAATGGTAAGATATGCTATATTTATTGTGTACGAATCCAAAACAAGGGTGCGAAAAGTGACTGTCGTCGACCTTAATAATATGTTGTATATAGTTAAAGGGATATACCCTGGTTTTTAAACACTTAAGACATATTTTTTACTATTAGAGCCGTTTTTGATAACTGAAATCATACTTTACTTAAGATTGTATTGTTTAGATTATCCATTTCCATACATTTGAAGTGTTTTTGGTCATCCTAGTGTTTTGAATATCACAAAATGCATTTCTCATATTTTAAAAAATGCACATGCATCTGAGAAGTAACAACTATGGAGTTTCGTTTTATCTACTTTTAGACTCGGAGGATATATCACCATTTCAAAGTCACAAACTCGTGTTTCAGTCAATTGTAATATTATCCAAATTTGTTACAGGTTTGTAGATTAACTAAACTTAGTGTTTATTTTCAAGGGTTTAGCATTATCTTTTAAAAAGATTAATTATTTTTTCAATGTTTAAGATTGATGTGTATATAACCTCGGCAAGTCATTAACCCGAGGCTGTAAAGCCTATATACATGGCAGTCATGAATATAGGTTAGCCACTTCATCAACAACACTTAACAGGACTTCACTTTTCAATAAATACACAATAAATATAACATATCTTACTTCAGATCTATATACCAGCTCGGTGGTGTCATAGTTACTAAGTTAGGACATCGGTCAACAGGCTGGTGGGTAGTGGGTTCGGATCCAAGTCGAGACATGGGCTTTTTAATTCAGATACTGACTCCAAACCCTGAGTGAGTTCTCTGCAAGGCTCAACTTAGGCTCAATGGGTGGGTGTAAACCACTTGCACTGACCAGTGATCCATAACTGGTTCAACAAAGGCCATGGTTTGTGCTATCCTGCCTGTGGGAAGTGCAAATAAAAGATCCCTTGCTGCTAATCGAAAAGAATGGTCCATGAAGTGCCGACAGTGGGTTTCCTCTCAAAATCTATGTGGTCCTTAACCATTTGTCTGATGCCATATAACCGTAAATAAAATGTGTTGAGTGCATCATTAAATAAAACATTTCTTCTTTTTATTCAGATCTATATTTCGTAACTAACCATTTATTAATTGCAAGATTTTCTTAAATCGTGGAATGCATGCTTTAGTAAATCTCAAACCAAACATTTTCAGTAGCAATTTGCAGTTAGAATTTTCCAGCATTCTGAAAACAGAAAATTACATACACCGAGTTTTTTGTTAAGATTATAAGGAGATGACATCACTGACGTCATTCAGAATCAAAACTAACTATATTATTGCAAAAAAAGTTAGTTTCGTTTGACGACAGCACTAAAGCACATTGATTTATAAATCAACGGCTATTGAATATCAAACATGGTTATTTTGACACAGTGACAGAGTGCGGGCAGCATAGCCCAGTGGTATAGTGCCCGCCTGATGCGCGGTCGGTCTAGGATCGATACCCGTCAGCTAACCACTGGGGTTTTTCTCGACATAACCATATGTCCGACGCCGATATAACCATCATTATAATGTGTTGAGTGCGTCATTAAACCAACACACAAACAAACAATGACAGAGAGGAATTTAAACCATTAGTAGCAAGGGACCTTTTATATGCACCATCCTACAGAGAGGATACCACATACCACAGCCTTTGATATACCAGTCACAGTGTACTGGCTGGAACAAGAAATAGCCCAATGGGCCCACTGACAGGGATTGATCCTAGACCATCTGCACATCAGGCATGTGCTTTACCACTGGGCTATGTTCAACCTTTATATATTATTACAATGCTTTGCCACATTAAAATAAAAAGTGGTCTACTTAATCAATTAAGACTTCTTTTTCAAAATGAAGATGACATCATTTTTTGTTAGAATCTGAGCATTCGTGAGCCAGGAGAGGTGGTAAAGCATTTGCTTGATGCGTTGATGCATGGTCGGTCTGGAATCGATCCCCGTCAGTGGGGCCATATTGGGTTATTTCTCGCTCCAGCCATGCACTATGATTGGTATATCAAAGCAGGGCTTTAGATCTCACTAATTTGGGCACAACGGGGGCTTTTTTTTTCTAAGTACAGGAAGGTCATTTTAGGTCAATACTATCATCATAACAGCTACTGGAGAGTTGTCAAATTCAAAAATGCATTTCTAGCTGTTTTACTGAAAACAAACTTAACATTTTAGTGGTGAGATATTTTGAGGTCAGTATGTTTATACTTAATTTGGGCATAATTATTTTGGGCATCTGTATTTTGGGCACAAAGTTTTATCGTCTCGACTTTAATGCAATCTAAAGCCCTGCAAAGGCCATATTATGTGTTATTCTGTCTGTGAGATAGTGCATATATATAAAAGATCCCTTGCTGCTAATCAAAAAGAGTAGCCCATGACAGCAGGTTTCCTCTCTATATCCGTGTGGTCCTTAACCATATGTCTGATGCCATATAGCTGTAAATAAAGTGTATTGAGTGTCATTAAATAAAACATTTGCTTCCTTCATGATCCAGGAAAAATAAATCAGGATTTTTTTAAAAGTCTGTTAACTTTTTTTTGTTGTCAGGACCATATCTTTCATCGGATTGAGATGACTGTGTGTTGTGTACTATTACTAGGTCACTGTGACCTACTTATCATGGTCTACAGCACAACAATAAATCCTTGTCCGGACCATATCTTCATACAGATGCATACAGGACCATCAAACCTCACATGTAGGAACAACTTGGTATGGTTATGTGTCACATAGACTTACTAGGTCACTGTAATACAAATAAATTGAATATTTTGTCTCTATTCTGACCATCATATGGTTTTTCATTAAACTCCTGATGGCTGTATCATGTACCTCACCAGTATTCCTGTTTAAATATTTATTCAGGTTTTGAAAAATGGCAACATACAAAGGAGCTGCCTCCGAAGCGGGCAGAGCAATAAACCTCATAAAGAAGAGACAGAAGGAGCAAGAAGAGACAGAAGCAAAGAAGAAAAAGATTGAAGAAGAGTTGAAGATTGGGGCTATCAGTAATAAGTTCGCTGCTCACTACGATGCCATTGAACAGACTCTCAAGTCCAACACAATTGGTAATGTTCCATCTGTTTGTAACACCATCATTTTGTTTGGTTTTATTTTATTACATACAATCTTATTGTTTAGGAAATTAAACAGATTATATCTATGTTTGTTTAGTATAAGTACATTCATTGACTAGAAATTAAAATTTTAAGTGATCTCAGCCCCAGGCCCTAATCTAGAATTGAAAAAGTAGGAGAACAGACTTCTCCCTTCCCAGAAGAAAGGAGAAGTTTGATAAAAATAGGCAAAGTGTACATTTCGTAACATTTTGCCAGTTTTCACGTTCAACTGAACAAATTCAGAATTTTAGAACTCTGTTCTAATCATAATATGTTGATATGAAATACTACTTCTGGTAATAAACTTTAAACAAAACAGTTGTATGTTTTATTCTAAATGTGATATGATTATGTACATTGTAGTTGATAATGTGCCGTTGTGCTAAAATTAAATATTAGTATTTTCTGGCATTATTGAATGCTGGACTGGTCACAGCACTCTGCGCAACATGCTTCGCTGAAACATGGCAACTTTCAGCTCAATATCTTTATAATAAATAAAGTTATTAGCATCCCAAAATAGCCTGAAAGTACTTGACATAGACCCGATTGCCAAACGTGGAACAACAGGCCCTATATTTGATCAACCATAATTTGAAAACTAATAAGAAATTGGTCCTAAATTTTTGCATGCAGATGCACAAATGAGTGAAATTTTTATCAAAATCGGAGATGGTCACCAGGGAAGATTTCTGGAATTTGGTTGTTTTTACATGGAATGACCCATGAATATTATCATTTGTTGGTTGATTTTGAAAATAAATTAAACAAGGTAAAACATTATTTCATCAAATCAATCGGTGATTACAATGCGCATGTGCAGAAACCATTTCCCGTCGGTAGGCTTTTTTATTTATTTTAAAATGAGTCTTTTTTTGCTATTTTAAGTATTTACAATACCAGATGAACTGTTACATATAAATTACAAAATAGGTTTAAATATATTTTTCATTCATTCTGTATTTTATAAAAAATACTTTTAAGTAGAAAATTGTATGGACAGTTGTTTTTTAATTGGTAGGTGGTTGTTTTAATATTTCTAATGCTGACCAATATGTATCTTCTGCTGCTAGGTTTGGTTACACTGACAGAGATGCGAGCAAAACAAGAGAGTGTTGTGAAGGAGAGAGAGAGGCAACTGGCAAAAAAGAATGCAGAAGCAAGACTAATGGAACAACAGAAGGAAGACAAAAAAAGAAAAGAACAGAGAAAAGTTAGTTACTAGATTTATCATAGTTTTATTTTCAGTATTTTAATTTAAAATTAATATTTAATTTTAGCAGAGGTAAAACCTCAGTCCAATCATTAAAAGTGAATAAGTAACACATGTACCCTTGTTTTGGATTCAGAGCACATATATTTTTTAAAGTATCTTAGTGCTAAGAAATCATAAAACCATCATAGGCTATGATGGCATGTGATGTCACAGTCTACAATGGTTTTATGATTTCGTAGCACTAAGATAGCTTTGACAATCCCTAGCCAGGAAAGTAACATTCTTTCAAGGATAAGTAATTTTGCAACTATAGAAGTCCATGATGATGTTAGAAGGTGCTGAATAAATGAAATTCACTTTGGCCACATAAGCTTTTTTGAGCAGTAGCCAAGGGCCTTGAATGGGCTTTTAAAATACACTTTACGACAGAAGGGGCAAGCTGATAGTTGTACACCACTGGCTAGTTTGGGCAATAATCGTATCACACCTCGTATAGAAAACTCATAAAGCAACATTTTTATCATTTTGTTTGAAGTCAAGGTCATTTGTAGTTTAGTCTTCATTATTCATTTAATTATCTTGTGGCAAGAATAACATTTTCAACTGCAGTGCTTTTGTTTAGATTACGATGCTGTCATTTGACCTGGAAGATGATGTTGAGGATAGTGAAAACGATGATGATGACATCAATATGGAAGTGAAAGAGACTACTGGAGAGAAAAAGGAATTTGTGATTGAAGAGAGTGCCACACAGGACAGTAAACTCACAGAAGGGTCTGACAATAAATCAACAGAAGGATCTGACAGTAGACCGACAGAAGGATCCGACAGTAGACCGACAGAAGGATCTGACAGTAAACCGACAGAAACATCTGACAGTAAACCGACAGAAAAATCTGACAGTAAACCAACAGAAGGATCCGACGAGAAAATGTCCAGTGATGAAGAAGAAGACTGGAGAGTACAGGCAGCCAACAGATTACAGAAAAAGAAAAAAAGATTTGGTTTGTAGTTAGTTTGTCCAAAGCTGCTTATTACACAAACAAGGTTTTAATTCTATTTTTTTTAATGCTGCAAGTCACATTTTAAGAGAATATTATCACCTCTTGCCTATGAGGAAATATATACAAGCAGTTAGGTTATTTTTATTTATTTTTTTAATGAAAGTTTTACTGCATAACTAGGATTTCATTCAAAGTGCTCATTTATTAAATCATTCTGCTAAGAGTTGAATTCCATACATACATCCTGAGCTATAAGAAAGTAGGTGTGTAGTGTGAATATGGTTACCATGAAATATTTTGCTCTCGTGCTTAATGCAAAATTTGTTGTTTTTTTTAGGTATGAATCCTGAGGTGGACACAAGTTTTTTGCCAGACAGAGATCGCGATGAAGAGGAGAATCGTCTGAGGTAGTGTGGCCTAGTAAAACAACATATACCAGAGGGGACTGTAGGTTTCTTCTCTGTTCTTCTGTCCGTCTGCCCCACATAGAGCTTTTGGATGTTTGTTTTTTCCCACAATGCCTTGATATACTGAGCTGAAATTTTGTGTATAGCTTTATAGTTTTTGGCTACAAATTGGGCGGGACGTAGCTAAGTGGTACAGCACTCGCCTAATGCGTAGTCAATCTAGAATCGATTCTCATCAGTGGGCCCTTTGGGCTATTTTTTGTTTCATCCAATGCTCCACAACGGATGTAACAAAGGCTGTGGTATGTTCTATCCTGTCTGTGAGATGGTGCATATAAAAGATCCCTTGCTGCTAATCAAAAGAGTAGCCCATGAAGTAGCGATAGCAGGCTTCCTCTCTCAATACCTGTGTGGTCCTTAACAATATGTCCGACACCATATAACTAAATAAAGTGTTTTGATTGTGTCGTTAAATAAAACATTAACAAATTTAAGACTATTATAAATCATTATTGACTTTCATGGAGATTTACTAATTTTTCAGAGTTAGGCTCTTGAACTTAGGAGATATTAAAAATAGTTTTCCGGACATTTGTTTTGCAATGCCTGAAGTTTAACTTTCATGGTGATATACCAATTTGTTTTACATAGTTACGGCTGTTGAATTTAGGAGATACAGAAATTTGTTGGGCTGATAGGGGACATGTTTTGCTTTAGCAGTAATTTCAGAATGCTTACTCTTTTTACTGACATGATCACAGTTCCCTAATTCAACATGTTGGGCAAAAGAAAGAGCAACATCAACAATTGCTCTCTATTATTGGAAATGTTTGTTTTTTGTTTTTTATCTGATAAAATTATAAGAGGTATTATTAATAAAACAATTTTGTTTAGTTACAAATATAACATTCTACTTCAGTTTACTTTTATAAATATTTACTTAATAGCTCTTACATTTTATAAATTAAACATTTTTCAATTGGAGAAAGTAAATAGATATCTGTTCTGTTTAATAACACTTTCATTGAACTAATTAGGTATATCAAAGGCTGTGGTATGTGCTATCCTGTCTTTGGAATGGTGCAATTAAAAGATCCTTTGCCAGTGTGTGTGCTTAAAAAACTAATTGAGTTGGCATCCAAGCAAGTGGTGACAGGACTTTCACTTGCCTGGTGCTATTTTCGCTTGCCTGAATAATACTTTTATTTATTTAATAATTATTGATTTAAATTTTGCTTTTAAAAATCAGTCGCCAGGTGGGCAACCTTACTGTGGGTTTTCAGTCGCCCATCATCGTTTTCAGTCACCAGGGGCGATCGGGCAATCGTAAAGTTCGAACCCTGCCTTGCTACTAATGGAAAAATGTTTCCTCTCTATGACTGTCAAAATAACTACATTTGACATGTATCCAATAATAAATCAATGTGCTCTATTGTTGTCATTAACCAAAAAAATATATTTTAATTATTTTTACTAATTAGACATTAATTAATTACAGGGAACGTATTCAGATGGAGTGGGAGTCTCGACAAGCCAGTATTAAAAATGAAGAGATTGAAATCACATACAGCTACTGGGACGGGTCCGGCCACCGGCGACAGGCTCGCATGAAGAAGGGCAACAGTATCCAGCAGTTCCTCCACAAGTGTTTAGAGGCACTCAGACGAGAGTTCAATGATCTCAAATCTGTGACCGTCGATCAGCTGATGTACGTCAAGGAAGATCTCATCATTCCTCACCACTACTTGTTTTACGACTTCATTGTCACAAAGGCCAGAGGGAAAAGTGGGCCACTGTTTAACTTCGATGCCCATGAAGACATTCGTGTTATCAGTGACGCTCGGATTGAGAAGGACGAGAGCCATGCTGGTAAAGTGTGCTTGCGAAGTTGGTACGAGAGAAACAAACATATTTTCCCTGCCAGTCGCTGGGAGCCGTACGATCCAGAGAAGAAGTGGGACAATTATTCCATATCGGATAAAAATGCAGCTAAAATTACTGTAAAGTAATTCTCAAAATAAAATGTGTACAAATATTTATTGGGAGAGTGTTAATAATTTTAATATCCACCTGGTTAAAATACCAACATCATGCAGGACTCGCACGGGAATGAATTTTGATTTAGCCAATTTTCAGGTATATGTAGAGTATTTCATTGAAAATTAAAGACTATTTACATGACAAAAAAAGGAACATTAATAACAAGAGCACTGTACACAAATTTATTCATCATTTCACTTCTAAATTGTTCAGTTTTTATTATGTAATGAGCTAACATAATACACATGACAATAAGTACAAAAACAGTTGTACATTTTATTTAATAGCTGCACAAATATATGCGTAAGGAAGCTTCTTCTGCCTTTGAGTATCTTTCATCTTGTTGTAGTATTCTTTCAATACTTCCCTCGTCTCTTTCAAATTCAGTTCTGTGCAGATACCTTTATTCAGATAATGACAACAACCCATCATTTTATTGTTTTCATTAACTGGTATAATTGTAAATCATGTTTTTATATTTATGGCTGATATTCTTACTAATGATAAGGAGAGGTTATTTTTTATTCAGTTTAAAAAAACCAAATGCCATTTTTATATTGGTGATTGATGTGTTAAAATCATCTTTTCACAAATTATGGTGCAGTGAGTGAATTTATCATTTTACATGTTGATAGTCTTATTTGACAAAATACATAAAGCCGTAAGTTTCTTATTTATAATTTAGCATTTACAACATCCCATATTACCACAGCTAGAATATACTGGAAGTGAATATAATAGAAAACAAATTGAAAAGGAAAATGTTAAATCCCCCCCCTCCATATTTTTTGTTACTTAAAAGAAAGAAGGAAAAAAAAACCCAGACTATGTTTTTGGTTTATAAATTTGTTATAATTTTCATGGTTTATATATATTAAATCTTGTTCAGCCTGAAACCACACAATTCCTCTCGCTTTTTTATTTTTTCATTACAAACCTGAGTATCTTTCAACAGGAATGTTCATAACATTATACAGCCCTGGTGTCTTTCACTAGACTGGGGTTTGCTTTTGCTGATTATGTCCCTTTAAATAATTGGTCTTTTAGATCTATATTCTCTGAATAGGATTTTCCCCATCCAAATCAGTGTGTCATGACTGGTATGTCAAAGGTTGTGTGTTGGAAAGTGCATATAAAGACTCCTCTGAAAACTGTATCACAACCAGCAAATGTTTATCTCCAACAGCTTATGATTAATGAATGTGCCCTAGTAATGTTCTTTTTTACCAGTTTTTGAGTTGGTTATACACCCAAAGATGTATCTTATTCATTAAGATGTATAATGCAACAGTTTGTCAAAATGTGTTAAAAGCTAGTGCATAGGGATATCTTCAACTGTCATTTGAACCTATCAGGGGCGGGTTTAGCTCAGTTATTTGAGTGCTCACTTCTGGTGCTTGCATCGCAAGCTGTCATCAGATATGAATGGTTATTAATCAAGTAATGAACAGATTCCTCTTGCTACGTCTGGACCAATGGAATGACGTCATGTTGTAAAGAATGTAACGTAAATTTATTCATGAACAGTACTTCTGCATTTGCATGTGGAGTTAGTTGCAAGAACAGCAGTTTTAAAAATTCATTATGTGAATGCAGGCTCTTGAATCCTGCAACAGTGGTAAGTGGTATGTTCCAGGCATGAAATATTCCTGTTGCAATGTAATTTTATTGCAGCTGAAATACTGGATGTCCGTTATTCGTTAAAAGTTGAACATTACAGTTAGGGTAAGTTTTGGACTTTGTGTATGTACATTCTGGAGTACCTTGTATTCTTGGATTTAATATGCAGTGGAACAAAAGTGAGAGAAAAAAAAAACCGAAGAAGAAGAAGAAAAAAAAGTACAGATGTGGCATGTCATTTACAGAAATCATTTATAAAGGAAGGAAATGTTTTATTTAATGATGCACTCAACACATTTTATTTATAGTTCTATGGCATCAGACATATGGTTAAGGACCACGCAGATATTGAGAGGACAATGTTTGTGATATTTATATGTTCTAGTTTCCAGTCATTGAGCTGATACATGGGCACCATATGCTTAAGACCACCAACTATTAAACAAAATACCATAAAATACTTTTGCTATTCTCCCACATCTGTACCTGTTTTTGGCAGACAGGATCAGAAAATGTATTTCAATCCAATTAACTGGACACCCTTGGGACCAAGAAACATGTCCGATATTTAGAGGGATCCAGTTTCAAGAGGTTAAGTTCTGTACTGATTTTAAGAAAGTGACTGTAAAACATCCTGTTTTGAGGGAATTCCAGTTTACAGAGGGTCTTGTTTTGAGAGGTTTCACTTTTAACACCGTAAAACAGTTTTTAACATGGGTACGGTATGTAAATATACACACCTGTTCAAGAAAAACTATCTTCTTGTGTAGTTTATTTTAACATCTTTGAAAAAAGAATCTCATTTCTTTGCAATGAATTCAGTTTATGTAATATTCATACAAATCAACGTCAGATCAGAAATAACTAAATTAATCAACGGCACAACACAGGATTAGATACGCAAGCTCTTTTTATTGTCTGAAAAAGCCAATATGACATGTATCCAATATGACATGTATAAAATTAATGTTGACACAGTTATAGACAAGAGGAGAAAATGTATCTTGTAATGTACCTATACTCCACGGGCCAAAATTTACAAAACCTGTTTAGGTCTTACACATACATGTGTTTAAGAAAAACAGGCTTCATAAATTTGTCCCCATATGTTGTTGTTTTTTTGTACCCAATACTAGTCATGGTTAATCACTGAACACAGGGAAAAGTTAAGTAGAAATACTTTTCTCACAGGTATATTTTAGAAAATTATAGTACTACAAGATGTGTTAGGTCATTTTTCTACAATTGTACATTTAATTTTTTTAATAAAAAAACTCCCTTGGATAAATGAAAAGCAAATTAGAGTGAAAGACAAGTAACAAAAACAATGTTTCCAATCCAGAGTAAAATGAATAAAAACTATAAAAAGGAAATAATAAAATCTATACATTTGTAGTATAATGCTAATGAATGGCAGCAAAGTTTCTTGCAGCTGTGGTATTCAGGTCTATTAAAACCTACACACAAAGAGATTATTTTCAATACACATCAAATATTCCATATACTGTATACAATTTTTGTTAAAAAGTTGTGTTTTTGTGTGCTTATATCCACTTAACGTTCATGCATACTATTCTGGCCACACACAACTCTGCTGTCTTGTGTTAATGGTTAGTGAAAAAGAAATCAAGGCCTTACATCTCTCCAAAGAGCTATTAAAACTTGCTCTGGGTTGCAGCCATTACTGGGATGTAAACTCGGCACCTCCCAATCTTAATACAGACTGCCTAATCACTACACCACCAGTGACGGTATTCCATAAACCAAGCATTACCCCACATGTAGCATCATGCTGAATGACCAATGCTGGTTTGTTACAAAAAATGTGTTACATAGCTAAAACTGGAATAATGTTAGGATGCATATACGAGAGAGAGAATGTAAGATCTTTCAGTCTTTGCTGAACACTTTAATAATGCCAAATTATATTATTTTATGGATGATGAGATGTGGCAAAAACATTTCTCCCCAATGTATTAGTAATTATTTTTGTAAGAGCCCTTTAAAAATGTCAGAAAATTAAGCTTATACATGTATTAGTATTACATAAACATGCACGAATGGTTTATTAGCAACAGTCAAATACCACTGCCAAATGTTACTTTTAAAGTAATCAACTATTACAGTTGTTTTAGACCACAAAACTTTCATGAAAGGAAAAACCCCAAATATTTCATACTAATTGATGACAACCTGAACTAGTTATGTCCACTGTTTAATTACAACATGAAAGTAGTGCATTGTTCAATCTGATTAAAATTAGCTCTACCAGTAGATCTAACAGCATTGCATGGACTTCCCATGTCTAGGTGACATTTCATCTGTAAATAACAATTAAATATCAACCAATTACACTTTGCCTTTTATAGTGTTATTCGGTAGTATACAAATTCTAAAATATTGGGCGAGACTATTTATGCAATAAGTGAACTTGTTGGTCAATTTTAATTTATTATATATATTTTTATTAAAGGGCTATGGGAATGTAGGTGAACAAGTAGTGATGCAAAGGAATTTAAAAATTGAATAATTAAATACAACTGCCTTTTTCTTTTTTCTGACTTTTTAAAACATTAAATGATTATACTTAGAGGGGGGAGAGGAGGGGTATTATTAAATAAATGTATGATTGGACATAACCATTTCCGATTGTCAACCCTTAATATGTACAACGATCTATTTTAATTTGGTGAAGTAATCAGGGCTAGCTCTGTGTGAGAAGACGATTTTGCCAAATTATCTATTAAACTTCAAAAATAGCAGAAATACCGATATATTCTGTAACAAAATGTCAATAATTACATGTAATTATTTTGCCAAATTAAAATAAAATTTGCCAGTTGCTTTTAAAATTTGCGATTGGTGAATTAGGCAAGTGCCAGAGCTGGCCCTGAAGTTTAATAACTGTCAAGCCAAAACAGTCCTTAATTAATTCATTTTGTAGTCACCTGCCTTCATGCTTTCAAAATGATTAGGGCCAAATTTACGAAGCCCGTTTATGTCTTACACATGTGTAACTACAGACATTTGCAATGCTTAAATCCCTGTTTAAGAAAACCAGGCTTCATAAACTTGGCCCTTAAAATCTATACTCCCACTTTAAAGATGGCATGTGATGGCATTACATTTTTTAGTCTAAATTCTAAAGTTTTATAAGCACAGACCCTGAAAACACTTCATACCAAAAATATGAACAACAAAACCCATGGACTAGAATTATTAAAGTAAAGTGTTGAAAGAAATCAACATTAAAATTATCCTTGGCCACAGCCAAGACAACAAAGCATACACATACACGTAAATCCAAGTAGCTTAAAAACATAAAAACTAAATAAAATTATCCAAAACAAAAACAATAAAATTACAGCATTTGCACAAAACACTGCAGAAAACCAGTTTGAAGCTACCAAGGTTTCCTCAAAATAAGCCCAGGATTTCTACATGTACAATTGGGACTGTCCTTCGTCATGTTTCCAATAAGTATGAAGTCTGTTTATATATTTAACAACATAACTTCCATCTTGGAAAATTAAAATAAATTCTGTGTATCATGCTAATATTAAAGATGTCATGGGTCAGATATTCCTATAGCTAGTAACAAAATATACAACATGATGCTAGGCACATTTCCCAGCATACACTGAAACATTGGTACAACATGGTAACACTAAAATCTATATGATTACATGCTACCAAGTACAAGTCAACTGTTTATTTTCCCCTACTGTGTGCAATTTCTTGTCTATGTTTTCTAATACAGGTACAATGTACTCATATGTCACTTTTTCCATTCAATTCCCCTATAGCTCACTTTTTTCTCTTTAATTCTCCTGCAATGAATTAAGATAAGACTATGCATAAAAATCTCACATTGTTAACTAAAAGCTTCTAATGCATAATCCACTCCTAACCCCTTTTACTATTGGCTCATTTTCAGAAAACCTTTGTAACATGCTGTCCTTCATCTATAAAACAGCTACCTGTATAATTAATATTATACAATTCACATGGCATCAATGGAACGAATAAATACAGAACAAAAATGTACAGAGTCATTTCGTGAGTTTGTCTTTTAACAAAACAACAAGTAGAGTGACCAGCAACATCTGCTTTATATTTAAAGAATAAACAAAACTACTCACCAGATTGCTACTGCAATCAGCTACTAATCTGATTTGTAACCATTTCATGTTGTGTGAATTTCTGTCAAATACATTTCATTTTGAATGCTCATGCTTGGTATTACTTCATAAAATAAAAGAGTATACAGCTATATTTTGCTATGCATTCGGACTTGTGTTGTAGCTGTCAAGAAATGTCCTGTAATATATACACTCCAGAAAGTAAATTAAACCAAATCGGAGTTATTGATAAAGTGAAATTCTTAGTTTAATGATTAAAAAGTACTACAAAGCAACAGAAAGCTGTGATGAGCTGTAGAAAAATGAGTTACTGTGGGAAGAGATAATAATGTCCGTTGAAGACAGTGTAATATCCATATCATTTACTAGGCCATCAGTCTGATTAGGATTCACATTCAAACTCTAGATCTCCACTACTACACACTTTAACACCTCGCAAAATGCATACAAGACTGAGTCCATACACTGCCACTAAGGTTTAGGAATATGACCGTAAAGACATACTGTCACGGATTTAAGGACCTTATTTCTCTAAAAATGGGTAATAAATAAAAATCACACCATTGCTATAATTCAATTATTTTTACAAAATATCATTAATAAATGGAGTATGATAGTTATTAAGATGATTGAATAAAGCACATTTAGTAACAAGTCAAATTATTTTTGTTCGGGTAATACTTTGTTAGACCATTAAATAGGTCAGTGGTCAGTGACAATATGCCTTTAACTGACAACAGAGGCATTATGTTTTGTGGAGGTTGTGAAGAGGCATGATTAGTTCCCAATGTGAAAAATAGTAATACAATGATTAACTTTTGACATACTGATCACACAATTTCTAACATCTGGAAGACTAAATCAAATTACATATTAAATATTGAATTTAACAAACATTTTTCAGGTTATACAGTTGTTAAACACCAGTCGACTGATATTTAACTCGGCAAGACTCCCCGACTGGGTCAGATTTCAAGAGGTATTGCTCACAAACATACCCATCCTATTGCACATCACTTGCTGGAACATATAGTCTCCATATTCATGTATGTGCTAACAAAACACGCATAACTGCTGTTCTAAAGATAAAGAAAAATGCAGTAGATTCTATAGACATACTACTACTAGCTGCAACAACAATGTTTGAGATGAAATAATAATTTTCCTATGGAAGTACAGATGTTAGGAATATACACAAACTAATTGGAATTAAACCAGTTCAATATTTCTGTGACAATTAATGTCCGACATTTTGGCAGAAGATAAACTGCCTTCATCAGAAGAATGAGACACTATTATATTTTATGTTAATAATTAATGGTTTAGTTACGAATAGCCATTTAATAATTACCAAAAATAAGAATGTTTAAGAAAGCATTTAATAGCTGTAACAGAAATATTGAACATGCTTCTTTACATGTCCCAATTTGAGACTTTCATACAGTATATATTTGGAAATGAACATGATTATTATACATGGCTGACAAACATTTGTTAGTGTGTGTGCGTACGACAAAACACTAGAAACAAAAAACTAAGATCATTACTTTAACAAAAAATAATTGTATCATTCCATCATTCTACAATCAAGCTGAAATGCACTGGTATTGCAAAGACAAGCCCACCCGTCCCCATCTTGGTAACTAGTGATTGTACAATGCCAACTATTCCACAAATAGCACCAACTCTTGATTTACAAACAAAATCATATCTTGCACAATCAAAACCTTAGCCCAGCACATCTTTGGTAACAACTAGCATTTAAACCGAAGCACTAAATGGTCTGCAAATCTCGACATAAATAAAGAACATCCAATTTATCAACACGTCAAAAGTTGCACATAATCTGCATTGATAATAATGAATATTTTGGTCAAATTGACTTGACAACATAAATCCTTTTGGTAATAATAACAAATCGATCCAACTGTATTGGTAATTGATTCTAAAAACAAATTTACTTGTGGTAGTCTTAATTATGTTAATGTCCAACGCATTCTCATACATGGTTATGTCCAGGTGACCTTTCATCCAAACAGTCATGAGCATACATGTAGCTGTCTTAAAATGTTTCAGCACTTTTATGCATTTGAAAAAATGAAGCCGATTTATTAACAGTACCGAAATACACTCCACCTTCACTCAACTGAAATGTTCTGAATAAAAAAAATGTAAGTGAAACTGCACAATTTACAGATGAAATTTAATTGATCCATTTTGTAAATTATTTGTCGATGAAAGATCACCTAGACATGTATACTTTATTTAATCTTTTGGTTGCCTATAATCCATAATAAAACATGAATCAAATGTTATCCGACGTCAAATATATAAATGCACATAGTAGCAAATACAGAAATATACTAAAAGTATAACATTTGGATACTAGTATTTCCTTGTAAACTATTCTAATATACAGACTTGCAATCTTAATTTTAACTCACAGACTCCATACTGTGTTCAAAAGAACTTTTAGGAAATTATTACCAAACTGAAATATGCTCACATATTTGAACGTCTTTCAATCTTAATGGAACATATTATTTTAATGGTCCTCACTATAATATAAATACTATAGTACTCAAAAAAAGGTAAGGGTCAAATGTTTTCATAAAAATAACCAAAGTTGGCCACAACTGAAGTCAGCCAAGTTGACTATGGCAAGACAGAAGCGAGTTTCAGAATACGAATGTGATGAGGTACGAAAATGAAAGTAACACATGTTCATGTTTTGTTTTATAGCCAGTATGACCACAGCTGTCACACCATTGTCGCATACAGTTGATAATGAGAACACTCTTTTATTGTGAAATTGTATGGTCTACCCATGCAAAACATGTATATGATGTTTGTAGTGGTACAATACATTTTTAAATCTTAAATGACAGTTTACATTGGCCAAATTTTAGAAGAAAATGCTGATCAATAATTTGATTCGACTGAACTTCTGTAAGACAACTCAGTGACCAAGACTCATCCTTAAGAACATATGCTTCAGACTGTCTTATATGAGATCTCACATCTCATATGGCCCTTAACATCTTTTGAGTATCAGTAGTATAAATTATTAAAAAGCACTAACAGTAAAAGCTCTGTTAATTCACTATCTTTTCTGTAATAATAAGAGATTAAATAAACAGAAGAGGTGAGGGTTTCTATTCTTTTAAGTACATAGCTAAATTTCAGCTATAATCTATTATCATACTGCACATAAATTGACTTTAAAAAATCCCACAGTGGTTTTATTATTTAACAAAAACGTTAGCTACAGCCAATAATATGAACTGCAAAGGTTGTGGCTGGGTGGGAATCTAAACTGGCAGCATGTGCCTAACAAATACTTTGTATCTAGAAAAACAACTAAATCTATTTATTTATTTATTATAAATTAAGAAAATACCTAAGAATAAGAAAGACCTTTTGATTTGAGCAAAATGATATATAACCAATTGTCTAAGAACACTGAGTAGTGGTGAAAACCTACTAAACTGGGCGTGTAACATGAGATGCAAACTGGAATGTATAACTAGGTTATGAGAGCAAATGCAGTTCTAACAACCTAATAAAATTATATACATAAATTTTAATAATTACAACTGTACACTACATGTGTAAATATCTTCAAATACATATTTCATAGTACTCAAAGATGTCTTCCGTAATGATTCACAGTAAACATCCATACATTGAACACACAACCTTAATGATCTACAGCAACTTAAACAGATCCACTGGGACTAGAAATTTCATCACTGGAAGGCAAGACAACTTTGTACAGACAAATCTTGGCTAAAACATTTATCAGTACAAAATCAAAATGGTTCGACAAATTGGTAATTTAGGTCATGCACACATGTATAATATCTGTTATATATGTAAATATGTTTTTTTATTATTTTTATTTTAATTTAATGTTAAAGTCACCAATCCTAGTTTCCGAGGTATGAACTTTGCGTTGTTTCACATTAAATTAATTTTGAGCTACTACAAACGAGCAGGATAAACAGAAACATAGAATTTGTAAAAAATTAATAATTTATGCATGTAATGTTTAAGTTAATGGTAAAAAAGCCATAATAGTCATAAATATTACAGTGGTTAATAACTAGGGTCAACGATTTTAATGAAGATAAAAATGCCGACTGGTAGATGACTTTTGTAGCTACAATTTCATCACACTGTTGCTTGAATTGCATGCAATGAAAACAGTTAATTTTAATTCATTTGTACTAATTCTTAACTTAAATTCACATGTCATTAGCAAATGTTATCACCCAATCTCACAAATATGATAAACAAATTCTGATTGAAGCATCACGTTACCTTAATCAGCTTGTCCAGTGAAGGTTGGTTTCGACCTATTGAAAGTTTGTTTATAAATACTATTTGTTTAATATGTTTTCCTTTTTTTCTGCCTTTAGTCTTATATATTAGTCACAGCAATGATAATTTTTATACAAAATTTCATATTTATAATATATTCAACCATGTGGTTTTTTACATCATTAATTCATAATACATTTTTGTTCAATTATGTGTTCTTTTCACATCATTAAATTATAATACAAAAATTTTCACAATATAGTGTTCATTAGCAAGAGTAAAACCTCAGAGCAATAATAACGCCGAATTGAACATCTGCAAAAATAATGCCCATCTTAAAATACAAAATATTTATAACAAATAATATTCAATTTAGCACATGATTAATTAGGAGATGACTATATTATGGAGATTTTAGATTTGTGGGGGTTTCTGTCGATTTGATCCCACAAATATCATTTTTGGCTGAAGGTGTGAGCCCGAGGTTAAAAATGAAATATTTGTGGGCATCAAATACACATGTAGATAATGACACCTGCAAATCTAAAAACTTCATATGGTTATGTCTATTGTAAACCAAATTGTTTTTCTACAGAACTAATTGGATATTTGGTATTTCTTTTAAAAAATACCGGGCTACAATCTAACTGTAGACCCTTGCACCATAAACTTGGCCTGTTCCAATTGCTCATGATATCACTTTCAAATGACATCATTAGCTTTCCGGATGTTTTGTTCCATTTGATCCTAGAAAAAGAATATAATTAACCCTCACCATCAGTTTACAATAATTAATTAATAGCTGAATGCCAAATTTCCCAAACATTAGGTTACCTTGTATCTTTTAGGTGATACAGATTGTAGGTAGAACTGATTGAAGCCAAAGGAATTTCACTGTACTAGCCCTGATACAAAATAAACATGATATTCCTCAAACATCACCCAATTTATATTTACTTATTTGTTGTAAAATTTGGTCAAATTGCATCATCTTTTACATGCAAAATAATGTATGAAGTCACAGGTTTATTAACCAGTGAAAAACAATGTATATTTACTATACACTACTTTAATTTCATGTAAAATTTACTACCCAATGAAAAGAATGAGATTACCAATTATATTACGCCAACTGCTACAGTAAATACGATTGCACAAAGACAAAACAGCAAACATTAGTATTAATGAAAACATGTTTAGTTCACTGTCATCATTAAAAATATTTCTGAAAAGAACTGGACCCATTCTCTTTGCTACCATCTGTACTTCTTTCACTGGCAGTAAATGTGACTCAACCACTAGTGGAAGCTGTGACTCATTTTCTAGTGGTGGTTGTGACTCGTCAATACGAGCAGATAGGACTCGGTCACCACCAATAGATATGACTTAGTCACCACTAACAGATATGACTAAGTCACCACTAGCAGATTTGACTCGGTCACCACTAGCAGATATGACACAGCTACTACTAGCATATATGGCAATCACTACTAGCAGATATGACTCAGTCACTAGTAGCAGCTGTGACTTGGTCACTAGTAATCAATCACTGGTAGCAGATGCACTCGAACACTTGAGAACAAAAGTACACCCAAGGTCCTGCTGTCATAATGCCACAGATTTTGCTTTGTGGATAAGCAAATATGACATATTGTCGTAAACAACATTTTGCTCAGGTCAGTGAACATCACTTGTTCACTATGCTCTTCATTTCCTCATTATTCTCCAAAGAAAATGCCTTCTGAATGAAATTCACATTGATTAATCATTCTCGTCTATAATACTGGTTCGAAGAAGCCAAACGTAGCCACAGGGAAACTCTTTATATGTGTCTGCCATTGAGATGAAAGCTGGAAAAACCGGACAGCCTTCCACTCCACACCATCGATTACAACTGTGAAAAAAGAAACACACATAATTAAACAATTATTTAAGATCAATTCAAAGTTTTGACTTACTGTTTTTTTTAATACTTATTTTGAAGAAAAAAAAACCGCCATAGTATTGTTTGCCTCAGTAATATAGTTTGTGGTAAAACAAATAAAGTTTATATCTCCATAAACATTCATTTGACTGTACATACGGAATAATATGACTTCATGGCTGTCTTCATCTTCAATGCAAGAGTCTTTGAACTTTGTGACAAAATTATTTCAAGATGAGGAATGTTTAATGCCACTCCAGCACAATTACTTTGATTAAATCATCTTTCTAAGAGGAAATATATTGTACAGGGCCCTTGTTCCACAAAAGAATCCTAGCTAAAGTTAATTGTAGTGACTTAAGGTAATTTTTACAATGCACTGTACACTTTAAAGCCGTTCTACAAAGCAACCGTACTGTAGTCATCAGTGCCTCTTTAATAATTAACACTTCTTTGCGAAGAAGTACAAATTAGTTAAATAATAAATTGGTTACTGACTTTTCGGAACATTGTGGATGTATTCATTGGTATGAAACATCCATGAAGTACTAGTAACTTTGTCAGTTTATTTGCTTAAGCGATAATTGCCGAATGCATAAGACATGAGAGTTATCTGCCGTATTTTCGTATGAAGATCATATGGCCTAGAATGTTTTTCATCGAATGCAAAGTTTCATAAAAGTTACTTGGTATATATTAGATCAATTTTTACACAAAATGTTAGTATCCTTCTTAGAAAACGATCAAATCATGAACTGCCATTTAACAGCTACGTTAGTGGCTTACAACTGCCTTAAGGCCATCACAGAACTTTGCAACAAGGTGCAATTTTTGTTGTAGAAGTATCTCGATGACCACCGTTGAAATAAATATGGGGAAAACCCCCACCATTTTGACTGTCACATGATCACAGCCAGACTAAAATTGCTGATTGTCGCATGTGTGTGCAAATCAGTGCAACAAGAAAACAAAGTTGCAATTTCAGTTGCATGCGATAAAGTTGCAAATGTCTACGGTGGCCGTTATACCATTTTAATTTTTCACTATAATTAACCACAATAGTAAGCTACCCCTGCGAAGTGAAACAAGCTGGCGGTCATAGATAAAAAATTAGGTTACCATGGTAGGTTTTCATGGAATGGGGCACAGAAAGATAAAGTAGAGAATACCAGCACTACAAAGTAACAATTGTATGCAATACTTACCATTGAGAGCTACATTCTGACTTTTCGACGTACAAATAAGACGGCTGATCCCATCAATAATCTGACTCTTTGACTCCAGTTCTTTTGTTTTCTTCCCTATCCTCATAACTGAAAATCATCAGCAAAATAAAGATATAAAATATACAAAGACTACTCTTATAAATACGTGTATAATACCCAATCAAGTAATTCAATAAATTAGGTTTAGTTAATAATACTAAATTTAAGTCACATTTATATGGATGTTTCAAGTAATCACTAAAATGTTCAGGGCTGAAAATCACATATGATCAAAATGACAAAAAAAATTTCAGGACCTTAAAGAGGGGTTCGGGGTGGGGGTACATGTCGCTGTAAGATTTTCCCCAAAGATCAACAACAGGAACAGTTTTTTCCCACTAGTGCTAGAGCCAGAAAGATCTGAGGGACTTTCATCTCTAACTTGTGAAATTTTAAAAATAATATTCAAGCAAATAAATAAATGTAATGCCACATTAAAAATAATTTACTCATTTGTTCTCGCGTACTACAATGAACATGGTGAAGGTGGGTACGATATACTCGTCATTTTGTGAGAGGCCTCCCCCCCACTCAAATGTTTTTTTTTCTTTCTTTTCATTATTTATTTCAAGAATTGCCACATTTAAAACCTACTCTTTTGTTTCTTCTCCCGTACGACGACAGACATGGTGAATGTGGGCAGGATACACTCGTGGTTGTGTGAGAGCCGACAGACGTGTATCGATCGGAACGCTGTCTTCAGTGAACACTTGTTGCTGTCCTTCTTACTGCCCTTGTCGAGACTCTCCGACTTGCTGGAGCCAATCCAGTAGTCCACCTGCAGGTCCAGGAACTCGCCTGTCACTCCAGCAGCTATTCCTGAAGGTTGGCTGAAAACACAGGATGAGTCGACAATTAGTTCAATGATGTAGAGTTCTGTACAAGTTAAGAACATTTGTTACAGACACTACAACACATATACGAGATAACCTTCTGGAGTTTTTAAATTTGTGGCTGTTTTATTGTCTATTTAGATGTCCACAAATGTCATTTCTGACTGAAGTTAAATAATTAAACATTTGCAGGCATGAAATTGACAATAACACCCATAAATCTAAATACTCTATATGGTTATGTCCATTGTCAACTGAAGCAGTTTTCCATAGAACTATATATTAATGCCAATTGAATGTCTTGTATGGTTACATTCTCGCCAAAGACACTTGAACACTTTTTAATGACCTCACTTTCTAATGATGTTGTCATAATTAACCAATCACAGTTCATGAACATACTCATCATCAGTTGACAATATATGTAATGTGGAGCTGTTAAGTGTCAACTGTAAGGTAATTTGCTACATGCCTAAAGAACAAACAAAATCTGGACGGGAAATAACAGAGGTTATTTACTGTAGTACAAATGTCTTTCAAAACAAAAGTTGATGGTTGAAATCGTACAGATTGTTTGTATTCACTTAGTAAAGATAAAGACTCAGATATGTTGTTTGCTGGCAAAGGACAGGTTTGAACTATTTTATTGCTCAAGATATTTACAGCCATCTACACATGACTGATAAGAATACAATTTTCACTGGTTCATCGCAAATACAAATTTCCTAGGAAATGAATACAGATGTTACCTAATGAAAAACATGTACCTTAGACCTCAATAATATGAACACAATACCACCAATACCTAGTAGACGGCGATAAAGCACTGATGTTTGGCGAGCTCGGTGGAGTCTGGGCGTCTCCAGGTTTGAGAATGATTGTACTGGTGGGTGGTGAGCTTGACAGTGCCTGACTGGGAGGACTGGCCGCGCCTTCGTCAAACTCGACTGAAACAACACAGATGATGAAACACTTTGTTAAATCTAGGTTCAAAACTCCTTTCATGGTTTTACAAAATGTTAAGAATCATGCTCTCCGCAAGCTTTGTGTAATGTGAAGTAATTTGTAAATCATATATAACGTCAGTAAATAAGAGGTGTTAACTGCATTAAAAAAAAGAGAGAAAAAAAAAAAAAGACATGCTCAAAACCACAAAAAAATTTTTATAACAAATATAATAACCCTACACATTTTGGGAACTATATACAACATTATGTATTATTATTTATTTTTTTGGTTTGTTTAACGACGCACTCAACACATTAAATTACGGTTATATCGGCGTCGGACATATGGATATGTCGAGAAAAAAACCCAGTGGTCAGCTGACGGGGATCGATCTTAGACCGACCGCGCATCAGGCGGGCACTGTACCACTGGGCCATGCTGCCCGCTCATTATGTATTAAGTTACTTAAAAGAAAAGGGAGGAGGAAATGTTTTATTTAACGATACACACAACACATTTTATTTACAGTTATATGACAAAGGATTACTTAAAAGAAACCATTTTTCTAAATAGCTGTGTTTGGACTAGAGAGATGGCTTAACTTTTCCTACTTTTATTCAAGACAGTTAAAAAGAAAAAAGAAAACAACAAACCAGATGTGTTGGTCAATTCTTGTGTTCCAATCTTTACCTCCTGAAAAATAATGAATACCGGATACATTATTTGGTGAAAAGTTTCAACTTAGCTTTTCTAAATCAACTGACAATGTGTAATTTGGAATTTACCTAAGTAACCATTTTTCAAATTGAAATACGTTATAAAGAATTAAGGAGTGTTTGTGTATAACAAAGTTTGACTCCTACATTTGTTTTGTTTAATGACCCAACTAGAGTACTTTGATTATTTAATCATCAGCTTGGATGTCAAACATTTAATAATTCTGAAACATAGTCAGCATATTTTTCTGTCATAACTAATTGTAGCAAGTCACAATTTCTAAAATACTTACACTAAGAAAGGGTATAAATTTCTGGGAAGATTCTTCATCAGCACTGAAAATCAAAACAGTTAATCAAAATGTAACAGTCTGAATTTTGTCAAGATTTCTAACCAACATTCAGGTCAAAGTGTATTTCAAAATTGACAGTATCTATCTTTCTTGACTGGCTATTAAGCTTGTAATTTGTTGGACATGATGTTCTTTCTGTGAGAATACACGTAAAAAGATAATTTGCTATGAACTAAAAATATATACAACATCCATCATTGCCTTTTCTCTCATACTCTAAGGTAAACAAAAACAATTTCATCATCTTTTTGGCTTGGTATAAAATAAATATAACATATTTTACCTTACTTTCACTTCTTATAACATTTTGCAAATGGAATAATTATTTCATTAATAAACTGTTTTTCAAATACAAATACGAATACAGTAACATTGATACTCTTAAACACAAAACATTTTAATAACAAGTTTAAATGAAAATGTTCAAGCTTTCTAAAAATGGAAGTTTATTGTTACTGTAGGAAGGTGAACAGTGACAACATTCAAATATTTAATCAAATAATAATAAAAAAGCTTTATTATGACTAGGCTTTGCAACCTTTTAAAAAGCCTGCATACTTTTACCCCTGTGAAAATAGTTTGAGTTATTTTAGCAACGTTAAACAAAATATTATGTTTAAGTTTTAAAAAATGAATGTGAAAAAAGTATTATTTGTAAAACAACATAAGAATTACCATTAGATGTTATATTTATTGTGTATGAAGCCAAATCGATACTGATGAAAATGTCTCTTGTGAACCTCATACCATATGGAACTTCATATGTATGTTATATTATAATTTATATTGTCTTGTATAATCAAGCTACATAGTAAATGATATAAATTAATATCAAGCTTACAGAAATATACAACTCACCACTTTCCTTTACACATTACCATAACTTCTGCTATGGGAAACATGTAAACATTGCTGGCCCCAGTCAAGTATTTAGATAAACGATTGACTATTTCTTGAGAATCTGCAAAAAACAACAACAACCCAATAAAATAAAAATAATAATAAAAGAAAACAAAATGTAAGAAAACATTCAAGAATAATGAGGTTAAATTTTGTTTAAACATCTGTTTAGGCCCAGGGTTTGAGATTGTCCAATATTTGTGGGAGTCAGTGTGACCCCCACATTTGAAAAGTGGGAGTCAATAAGAAAATTTGGGAGTCAACAAGAGTAAGCTGGGAGTCAAAAAAATCATTTTAAAAACTAACATAATCAACAAGATATACAAGATGTATGAAAATAATGACATTTCAAAATAAATTAGACAATAAATAATCTGTATTTGTAATAGGAATATATTTTGGTGTAGGCCTATCTTTAGTTGGGGTCCTATCCAAACTTTTTGAAAAAAGGACTTGCAATTCACTTATAAATAAACAATGTACTGGGATGTTGTATAAAAATAAATTAATAAATGTTTATGTTTATTATATATTATCCAGATATTGATTCTTTTATATTTTTAAATCACTCTTCTAACCAAAACTATCAAGAAAAAGAGACAGTAATGTTTAAATACTGGTATTATTCATTTAAAAAAAAAAAAAAAAAAAAAAAAACATGTATGTCACAAAACGTCTTAACATTAATTAATACATTTACGGTATTACGTTTATAGGTCAGTGCTTATACAGTACATGTAAGTACTTTAAATCATTATTTTTTTTTTTTAATTTTTTTTTTAAGTACCTAATCAGGCTAATGACAAAATTACATAAATCATATAAACATGGTTTATTTTCATTAATAATGATTTTAAACTCATTAGTGACATCGTGTACGAAATTTACCGGAATTATACCCGTTTCCGTGAGTAACTAAATGTCAATCAACCACATTATTCATTGATAGCACAACAATAATGTCTTGAAGTGGACTCTTTGTTATAACGAAGTTATATCACAAAGAATCAAAACTAACCCGTAAAAGGATTATTTAAGTAGTTAATTGGTCGCTTCGATGACATGCCTTGACATGTGGATACCGTTTTGCTGTGTATTGGGTTGTCCAAGATTTCAAAGGAGATCAAAAGAATAGGTGTCAACTAGAAAGTTATCAACTTTTGCATGAATCTCGCTGCACAGAAGCACAGCAGACAGAAGCCTTAGGAGTATTTGTTTTGTTGGAAGGCGCTGGTTACAACTGACTACTAAATTATTTATCTTTGACAGTAGTTTCGAACTCACAAACATCAGAAACAAGACTGCTTACGGTTACATCATTTATTCAACCAATCACAAGTTGTGTTCATTTA
>JAECMU010168339.1:0-14809 GCA_016106625.1 Dracogyra subfuscus
TTTAGTAATATTTATCTGTTTAAACAACAGTAAATGGTGACCGATCAAAACAATTTCGGAAAATTTCGCAGGTCACGTGTCATTACAAAACTGCTTACTAAACCGGTGAACACGTCAATTGTTCCAGCTTCATTTGTTTTGTTTGTTGGCTTGGGATTAATCGACACGGGTGCTTGGGTATGGTAGGGTATAGCCGACTAGTAATGAAAAGACCGATTAGCACAATCAACAATGCAAACAGTCACTGTGTTTTTAACGTGTGGCTGCAATCAAGAATGTAAGAGAATAATATCTTGGTACTTATATTTTACGAGAAATAAATTAACCGGACACCGTTTCTATAAATAGAAATCGGCTACTGCTTCCGTTTAAGTTTGCTGTGACACATGGCGTTTGAAAGCAGATGTACTTTCACTTTGTCATTTTGTAGACCACACAGACATCTGACTTGGTTAGTTTTAATATATAATTACTAATAAAGATACATATCTGTTTAATATACTACATGTTTCTATAATTAAAAAAAATTAGATAATTACGATAGATGGGAACTTCAACATGAACGATGAACATGAAACTCAAACACGCAATCGCTTGATCCGTTTATAACTTTATTCGAGTCTGCAACTTTACGTTAATTTTAAGTTTGAGTTCAGGTGGAAGACACTTGTAACTAAAGCAAAATAGGGGGGTCGGCTTATATACAAGGTCTATAATTTTAAAGCCTATTTGGAGGGTGAAACAAGGGGGTCGGCTAATGCATGGAGTCGGCTAATACACAGCGATATACGGTAGATCAATCTTAAGTCTAGACCTGAAACATAGTACAAGAAAAATCACTGGCATCAGCTCACATCGAATAGATCAATCTTAAGTTTAGATCTGAAACATAGTACAAGTAAGAAAAATCACTAGCCTCAGCTCACATCGAATAAATCAATCTTGAGTCTAGATCTGAAACATAGTACAAGTAAGACAAATAACTGGCCTCAGCTCACGTGGAATAGATCAATCTTAAGTCTAGACCTGAAACATAGTACAAGTAAGAAAAATCACTTGCTAGCTCACATCGAATAGATCAATCTTAAGTCTAGACCTGAAACATAGTACAAGTAAGAAAAATCACTGGCATCAGCTCACGTGGAATAGATCAATCTTAAGTCTAGATCGGAAACATAGTACAAGTAAGAAAAATCACTTGCTAGCTCACATCGAATAAATCAATCTTATAAGTCTAGACCTGAAACATAGTACAAGTAAGAAAAATCACTGGCATCAGCTCACATCGAATAGATCAATCTTAAGTCTAGATCTGAAACATAGTAGAAGTAAGAAAAATAACTGGTCTCAGCTCACGTCAAATAGATCAATCTCAAGTCTAGACCTGAAACATAGTACAAGTAAGATAAATTACTGGCCTCAGCTCACGTCAAATAGATCAATCTTAAGTCTAGCCCATATTATTACACATTGCAACATAACTGAACGATCATGTTGTGAGCCATCCTAAAATACAACTCAAATGAAATAAAAATGCATGTTCCTGGGTTTCATCTGATCTATCGGTTAATTTTAAAACTTTTTCTTCCAAACATTTGTTAAACAGATATGATTTCATACATCCGAATAGATATATTACTATCTTACCACTAGCTCAAGATTTTCCCCCTCAAATTTTATGAACATTTTCCAATCTCAGTGTTAACAGTAAATCAAATACCTACACTATATTCAGAAATTTATATAAACAGTGAAAACAACCCCATACAAAGTTCGAGAACAAATCAAGGTTCATGTTGCTTATGAAAATCTGTTGTCAGCATAATGTTCCAGAAGATTACCGATTATTATATATTGTTTTATATGATACATCTATCAAAAAAAAGAAGAAGTAAGATTTGTTGCTTTGTCTGTCACAAAGAAGTAATAAAGGAAAATGGACGATATATTTTTCAGAAGACACATGGGCAAGAAAACATACCGATGACATGCCACAGTAAATTAAAAATGCTGCATAAATAGACATGAAGCTTGGTCAGAGACAAACATGGATTTCCCAACTTGCACTAATTTTTGCCATACTAAATAAGCATATAACATACATGTAAGCAAACCATGTTAAATTAGCTGCCACCACACTTATGGAACCTTAGTTTAATTCAATCTGCAAATACTAAAATAACTAGAATAAATACCTACCTAGAAACCATTTAGTGCAGTGATCATGCTTCATAAGATCCGAGTACATCAATCTATGCTCAAAAATTGAATGAATGGATGGCAGATATCCCCCATACTGTCTGCAAGTGTCAGCTGCTGCACTGAAGTTCATCATCCGGGGAAAAAACTCATAATATGTAGGTGGCATCGGAAGAAACTGTATCGTATTTTTAAATACAGGGTAGTTCAAAGCTAATAGCTTGGGACCCTTAAAATGAGGTTCAACATCTGTTAAAGAGAGAGCATAACATATAATTATGTTTACAGTCAAACTTCGATAACTCAAACTTTGATCTCTCAAACTGAAGCAATGGTCCTTGCCAAATGGATATATACATAGTAATAGTAGACTTTGAAAACTCAAACTTTGAAAACTCGAAAAACTCAATCTCTCAATCTAATTTCCTGGTCTCTCAATAGATATATATAGTAGAGTCAATATATGGTTTGAACCCCCCGAAAATTGCTACAAAAGGTTTTTGGTGGTTTTAGGTTTGTTGAGGTGTACATAATAACATATAATTATTTTTATTAAAATCAACCAATCAGAAAGGAGGAAAATAAGGTCAAATCCAATATGGCGGATATAACAACCTTTTGGGCTTTTTATCTCGTGTATGGTGGGCCAAAAGCCCATTACATGTATTATTTCTGACTAGAAAAGTGACTACAGGCGATGTGCCAGTTTTGGATCACTTCGAACAAAATTGTGAATTCTGTCAACATGCGCGCGTATGACTTTAAAAGAAATTCTTGGCAATAAAGATAACCAACCATATAAATAAACTGTGATATAAAATGTAAATTTAGGTAAACATTTGGCACCAAAACAGTGTTGTTCGTGCTGGCGTACTTACTTTGTCCAGTTCCGGATCACTTTCGAAAATAGAGGCTTAAGCCTTCAAAAACACTATTTCCAACATGTTAGCACTTTCAGCACATTCGTGCATCCTGCTGGACATATTTTATGATCATTTGCAACTGCATGGGGTACCCCTCCCACCACCACCACCCTTCCCCCCCACCCCCACCCCCCCTCCCACCACCACCACCCTTCCCCCCTACCCCCCCACCACGATTACGCCCCTAATTAGCAATTTCTAAAATCGATTGAAAAACAATGATGGCATCCCATGACATCAGATGTATGGGGCTTGTGTCAAAAATAAAAGTGCGCAATCCTTATTATTTTCGTTTTGTACTTTCAGCAAGGACGAATTATATTTGTGACTGTTTAGTATTTATCATAATAGAGGGGCGGATTATGCTTTAGGTGTGTGTTGGGGGAGGGGGGAGTCTGAAACAACATGTAAATGTTTACAATTTGAAAGAGGTTATCTACGTGGTGGGGGTGAGTTTTGTTTAAATATTAAAATTAAGCAAGTAATTTTGAAGCAGGACGGTTGGACCCCTTGTTAATAATGATAAATATTAATATACAGGCCCCCCATAGTCTACCGAGGTCCGTCCATGGATATGTAAAAATAATAATATTAAAAAAAATTATTTCCAGAATGCAGGAAACTGCATCTCCTGCATTCTAGATTAAACAAATAAATACGGTGGGGCATTCCACCGGAATCCCGTAACAACTCCGGCCCTTTGGGTCGTCGACTACCACCGACCAATATAGATTTCTGCATACGGGTCTGATATAGTGATACACACTAAACAGTCACAAAGTGGATTATTAATTTTTTTTTTTGACGTGTTCCATTTGCCCTTTGCTGGTTAGTCTCCCATCCCCGCAAAATAATTCCTGGATCTACTCCTGAATGCAGAACTAGGGCTAGCTCAGATTGACCATGTGAATACACAGCTCAGTGGCGGACTGACTCTCCTGCATCAGAATGCAATTGTGTAAAACAAAAATCCCATTGAAAAAATAGTCCACCCTATAGTGGTACAGACTGTCGAGATGCAAATTATAATAAAGCCGAATAAGAGATTTTCACTTCGTTGACAAAACCAAATAGAGGACCCGTTCCCCCCTCTCCCAAAGTCGAGCAGTCGAGTGTGCGAAAAGCATGTGCAATGGCACATGCGAAACAGACCACTGGTGGTGGCATCGTTTTATATAGGTCCTTGTACCAATTATTTTCTTTCTACAGTAAACTTTTTTTGTTTTGTTTTGTTTTTTGTTTTGTTTTGTTTTTTATCAGTCAAGCAAGCAATGGGGTGGACGGCTCTCACACGGGGGGGTGGGGGTGGGGTGGAACAATACTGAAAAGTATTATGAGGAAAATACAAGACACGTGTGCAGCAATTTTAGCAGAGATGTCTAGACTGGCAATCTAGCATAGGTCATATGGGCTCCTATTTTTGTAGGGGGCAGGGCAGACTGATTTTTGCCCAAATTAAATGAAAATGACATTTTATTTATATTAGCATTATTTGTGAATGACTGTGGCTGGTATTTGTATGAATGGCCTACAAATATAACGTGAGAGACAAGTGGACGAACACTTAAAATCATAGTTTCAGTTTATAAAATACGTGTCTTTACATTATATAATGTAGAAAAAATCTTTTAATAATAAAAGAAAAATAGGTGGAACTACGACGAGTAATATAATATTTTGTAGAGGATGACTGGCCATGGGATGAACAGTCTAGGGCTACTATGATATGTGCCCGAAACATACAGGGTCGAATTATTATGAACTAGTGGTTAAAATGACCAATCATGATAATAATAATTATTATTATTATTATTATTATTATTATTGTTATAAAGGGGGGTGGTGGAGTGGGAGAAAAAAATTCCACTGTGTTCAACATTTTTGTCTTTTGAAATAACCCCTGCGTTCATCGCCCCATCTAGCGGCAATTACAACGTAAATATTTCAGTTTTGTGAGTGATCCGCAACTGGCGTATCAAGTGTGTTCCCTTTGAGGAGTTACAGTAAGTCATTTCAAGCATCACTGTTTATAAAGCTTGTCATGCACAATCTATATATGTTCCCCCTACTTGTACTATAAAATTTCAAAGGATATAAAAAGAAAAACATAAAAAAATTCATATCTCTTGTTAAACGTCTTCATGTAACGTTTTAACACTGATTATGCATCGTCATGCAAAACAAAACCAAAGACTATATATGTATTATCCGTTTGTTAGAATATTTGTTTAATGAAATTTACATTATAAATGACTAAAAATGTAATATACCGACAGACTTATCAGTAACTATACAGGTGATACGGAAGTGATCCGGAACTGGCGCATCACCTGTATGAGAATTCTAAAAATTCTTTGTCGTCATATGATGATATCATGATATCACGTTCCCATTTCGTTTATAAAACATCCAATATGTCAAAAAATATTGTCCTTAGAGTTGACTGTATTTTATTGGAAAGATATCATTATATGCATTGGCAAAATATCAATTTTTAGTGTCATTCTGAATAATGCTTCATTGCAAAAATAATGAATGTGAGGTCATGATAACCTGTGACATGTAATCCACATACAAAATGATTATGCGGGTTGTCATATGACTCAAGTTGGCATGACAAAGGGGAGGGGGGGTGTAGTCAGTTAAACAGTTGCATGGGCCATCTTCAAGAGACTGTCAGGGGCAGCATTCTGTGTCAACATTATACACTAAACGACTGTCTTCTGTTTCCCATCCCCAGTTTACAGGATCCATGTTACCTTCCTTTCCAATCTATACCATGATATCTTGCTTCAGTGGATTACTTATGTTTTTCCCTTGTGGTGTATGACCAATTGTTAAAATCCAACACTGCTTCATTGTATTCTGCAGATATGGGGGAAAACATTGTCCATAATGCACGTTGTTCTTCCGTCATTCCCTCTTGTCAGGTCAGGTCATAGGGCTTTACATGCACATTCAGAGCAAGCTGTTGAATCGCACGCCTGTCCTGCGCACAAGAGCCAGCCTTGGCCATCTCCTCCATTCAGGACAAGGAAGGTGGGTGGGAGGGGGAGGGACCGCTTGCACTGGTAGGTGCAAGTGATCACCAGCAGCCCGATTGTGGTTGGTAGCAGGCAGGGGGGAGGGGGGTAATGGTGCTATGGAATTTCAAATGGAGCAAGAATTATATAGCTAATATAGGTATTGACATTACTGCATCAATAGTAGCTCGTTAATTAGACCTCTGTGATGATGTGGTGTCTCTCTAGGCTGCCCACGGGACCCCAAAAAGAGCCCAACCACTTCTAGTTGTGGCATGACAATCCAGGGAGACTTGTGCAATTGTGTAAACACCGGTAGGCAAGGCTCCTCTTGTCAGGCCATCAGTACTCTTTAAAGATCCCATCAATGTCTGCTCTATCAACAGGTCTGACCC
Source organism: Dracogyra subfuscus (assembly GCA_016106625.1). NCBI lineage: Eukaryota > Metazoa > Mollusca > Gastropoda > Neomphalida > Peltospiridae > Dracogyra > Dracogyra subfuscus. The sequence goes on from JAECMU010168339.1 coordinate 6,541, forward strand.
AAGGCCAGCCCAGAAGTGATCACTGTGTTGAATAACATTGAACACTTGTTCAAACGTTCTAAAAACAAATGGATGGGTTGTCTCAAACCTGTTCATACTTTGTGAATAGAGGTAGGCAAATTTTAGTGCCTAGCTATGGCAAAAATCAGCAGTCAGTCAGATACAGCTTGCAGGTGCATTATCCATGTTCCCTTGTGATCAGCCTTGATTAATATTCTAGCAGTCTGTATCATTCTTTGGTAAACAAGTCATAACTGACTGGTTGTTGACCTAGCAGAAAGTTCAGTCTTCCTTTTGTAACACTTTGACACCAGAATACATCAGTCATGTTGATTTATTCCAATGGACATACCAGTGTGCCGTTTATTCTCTGAGCGACATCAGACCACAAATTAATTAATTATCAAGACTAATTGGGCATCCTCGGATTAAAGATGCCAGTGACATCATTTGTCTTCAAGAGATGGATGGTCATGTCCAGTTAACAGAATGCTTATAAAGACGCAGACGGGCTCACACACAGAGAGGAGAAGAAAGGGAGACACACTCCCACATGGGATGTGAACACACGACGACAACCCAAACAGATAGACTGAGAGACATGAGCCTATTGTTATGATGTGTAATTGATTAAAAGTATTTTAACAGAGTATTCATATAGTTGTAATTTCGAGTGTTGATGTATTAGCGCAGTGTCATAGAAGTTATGATCGGACATTCACAACGCCGTGCGACATAACCAATCAAAGGAACCACACGATCACGAGCATTGGCCTTGAAGGTACTACAAAGAGTCAATTTGGTGCCGCGCGACCAGGAGATGAAACTGAACCCCTCAGTCACGGTAAGACCATTTTTGTTTTTCATTGTAGCTCTCAAGTGAAAAATGTCAGACCTACCATATTTGTGCTCAGATTGTCAAGGCTATGTACCCATTCACATTCAGGAAAATGGTAGTGGGTATTTCAGATGTATATATTGTAATAACGTATTAAAAGATAGCTATTGGAAGAATCTATCCCATAGTGGTAATTGCGCAGTACGAAAACAGGTATTAAAAAAAACAAAAACAAAGTCAGAAACGAGTAGATTAACATAAAACCAATAAAATTATAACAGAGCATTACCGATGGCAGAACCGAACACAGTAGCAATGTTTGGGGAATTGGGGCAACACATGGCGGCACTACCATCAGCGTTGGACACGCAAGGTGTCACCCAAACCATTAACCCTTTTTATGGGGACCCAACAAAATGTGGACAATGGGTAAAAAACCTGGGGAAATGTGCCATCCTTTTTGGATTATCAGACAGGCGCAAGCAGATGATGGCTTTCCAGACTAGCAGGGGGGCTGTTAGCGACCATATACAGCGATATCTGATAGACAACCCAGAAGGGAATTGGGAGCGTATGCGAGCCCAACTAAAAACACGTTTCGGTGAAGTCACCGATTCACAACATGCTTTCGTTTTATTGCGAAAAATCAAACAGGAGAACAATGAAAGCGTACAGCTGTTTGCAGAACACATGTTGACACTTGCGGAGGATGCATACGCTGCGGAACCAACCGGGACAGGTACGGTCATCCAGAATCAGTTGATAGGATTCTTCATTGATGGTTTAGCATATGATTACCTCAAGATGACCGTTATGCGACAAAATCCTGCTACCTTCGGGGCAGCAGTAAGCGTGGCAATGGCAGAACAAAACTTAAGACATCGATTTAATTTAAGACAAGAAGTAGGGGCATGTGAAATGAAAACTCTCCGGGCACCAACACATGGACATAGATCATTACTGTCGATCAATCAAGTGTACAAATTGTCACCGTACTGGTCATCGAGCACGAGAATGCCACGTAAGCCACGTAAGCCAATCATAGAAATGCCCCTAGCCGCCCACGTTTAAACTAAAAATCTTCCCCCATTGTGATGCTAATGGGAGAAGTATACGAACAAAAACGCACCAAATCAACATAGCGGGTAATCCGACGTCCTGTTTAATGCACATTGAGAAACAGAAATTCCGCTCACTAGTAGACACAGGCGCCGAGGTCAGCCTCATACGTCGCGAGGTTTACGATGGATTACGGAACTCACCGAAGTTAGTAAAGAAAACAATTAACCTCCAAAGCGTAGGCGGGAACCCCATCTCCGTTCATGGCTACGCAGAGATTAAATTTAAACTAGGGGGGTTGGAAATGACGCACCCATTTTTTGTAGTGAACCACATTAACTGAAATGTGATCCTCGGACGAGATTGGTTAAAACAAAACGGCGTCCGACTATATTATGATCTAGACTGCATTAGGATAGGACAAACATATGTGTCACTGGATGAGTATACCCATGTATCTTCAATAGTTAGAATAAAGAAAAAAGTCGTTCTAAAACCCAATACTAAGACCGTCTGCCATGTAACTGTTGCGAAACGACCATACCACCACGTAGGGCACACCTATGAGTTGAAACCCCACCAGACAGGCTTTTTAGCCTCCGAGCCCGGTCTGATGATAGCAAATTCTATCGGTAGATTATCCACGAAACAACAAGTGCCCATCATGATTGTTAACAACAGCAATAAAACTTACTGTCTCCGGAAAGGGTGTAGCGTTGGACGAATAGAAACCATGCCCCTAGAAGGTGTAGTCAACATTGCTACTGTTATGCACGATGCTCAACAATCAAACCAAATGAGCAAGACGGATCGACTGTATGATCCTGGCGTAGCCCCGGAACACAAAACTGTAACAGAACAGCTGGTAAACAAAAATGCCGACATCTTTGCAACCAGTGATTTAGAATTAGGGATAACTGATACTGTTACTATGAAAATCTACACGGGTGATCACCCACCAATTCGATTGCGACCGTACTGTACACCGTTAAACAAACGTGACATGGTCGACAAGGCCGTTGACAACATGCTAGAAGCAAAACTCATACATAGATCATGAAGCCCATGGAGTTTTCCGATTGTCATAGTTGACAAGAAGGATGGAATTAAACGATTCTGTATTGATTAAAATAAAATAACCCGACCAATCTCCCACCCCTTACCGGTGATTGATGACATCCTAGCTTCACTAGGTAAATCCAAATATTATTCCCTAGTCGACCTTAAGTCAGGATATTTCCAAGTAGGAATGGACAAGGGTGACATGGAGAAAACCGCGTTCGCTTGTCACCGAGGACTCTTCGAGTTCTCAGTAATGCCGTTCGGGTTATGTAATGCACCATCCATATTCATGGAATTGATGAACATTGTATTGCAAGATTTAGAAGGGTTCTCCACCGCCTACCCTGATGACATACTCATCTACTCCGAAACTCTTGAGGAGCACATTGATCACCTGCAGCGCGTGTTCAATCGCCTACGCCAACACAACTTAAAATTAAAGTTAAAGAAATGTAGTTTTTTTAAAACTGAAATGCGATTCTTAGGATTCATAATTAATAGAGATGGAGTCAAACCCGACAATACCAAGACTGCTGCAATAGCATCCATGCTCCCCCCTACAACCGTAAAGGAAGTTCGTTCTTTCATCGGGATGTGTAATTATTATCAGCAGTTTATGCCAAACTTCTCACAAATAGCTAGGCCCATAGTAGAACTAACAAAGAAGTATGCGAAGTTCCGATGGACAGAAGAATGTCAGAAAGCCTTCGAATTCCTAAAAAAATAGCTTAACCGCGGTTAGCCTACCCAGATACAAACAAACCATATACATTATATACTGATGCTAGCCAACACTGTATCGGAGCCTGCCTGGTGCAACAGTGCGATGAACTGACAGACGAAGCAAAGCCGTGGGCGAATAATGAGCGACCCATATATTTCCTGTCACACAAGCTTAGTGATTCACAGACCCGTTGGTCCACGATCGAGCGAGAATGTTTCGCAATACACTACGCCCTGCAGAAGCTAGACCATTACTTACACAATGCCGAATTTGTAATCCGCACTGACCACAAACCGTTGAAATACCTGCTAGAAGCCCCCATGCAAAATAAGAAAATCCAGATGTGGGCTCTGGGTATAGCCGGGTACAACTGTAAAATCGAGTACATCCCGGGTACAGAGAACACCTGCGCCGATCTGTTATCAAGCGCACCATCTGACGTTCTAACTGACGCTCATAAGGATGAACCGATTCGGGACCTCAGCGACAATGCGCTCCAAGTAAATACATTGAACTCCAACCGCTTTGAAGCAAAGAAATTCACCCAGTGCAAAGTGAAAGCGAATGACTTTTCCCCTGAGCCAAACGTGGCCATTAATGGTTTAGACATGATCGAGGAACAGGCTCAAGATCCGGATATTACCGTGTTACTGAACCGGGCAACCTCTCGTACGTTGAGCAAAACCGAACATTTTATTTTTATTTATTTTTTTGGTTTGTTTAACGACGCACTCAACACATTAAATTACGGTTATATCGGCGTCGGACATATGGATATGTCGAGAAAAAAACCCAGTGGTCAGCTGATGGGGATCGATCCTAGACCGACCGCGCATCAGGCGGGCACTGTACCACTGGGCCACGCTGCCTGCTCAAAACCGAACAATCTGGATATCTAGTAATCAACAAAATACTGTACTTTCTGTCAGACCCAAACGATGAACCCGTTATCCCTCTATACGTGCCCCATCAGTTGAGAGAACGAGTAATAAATCAGTTCCACGATGAACTCGGTCACATGGGTATGGACAAAACTTATGACACGCTCAAGGCAAAGTATTATTGGCCGAACCTTTATAAAGAGATAAGTAACTACATAGGGTGTTGCATAACCTGTCAAGATCACGTGTTAACTAAACAACGGACCCCCATGCAAATCACTGATACGCCACCTTACCCGTTCGCGAAAATCAGTTTAGATCTTAGCGGACCGTATCCGCAAACGCTATCAGGGAACAAGTATATTATTTCGTTTGTAGACCACTACTCAGGCTGGCCGGAAGCTTTTCCAGTGCCCGATAAAGGTGCCGAAAACGTAGCACACCTGCTGATTGAGGAGATTTTCCCACGATTCGGATGCCCCCTAGAGATTGTCACCGACAACGGCACCGAAAATGTTAACCGAGTTATAAAAGAAACCCTGGCTTCCCTTAATGTACACCATGTAACCACGTCTTATTACCACCCTCAGAGTAATGCCAAGGTAGAATGTTTCCACCGTACTCTACATGAAATACTGGCCAAGTCACTGAAGGATGATTTAAGCATGTGGGATGTACACCTAAATCGAGCGTTGGCTGCCATTCGTTACCACACTAGCGAAAGCACACAATTCTCACCCTATTTCCTCCTCTATAACCGAGATGTGGTCCTTCCCCTGGACAATTTAATGCGACACGCTGTAAATACATGGGTGATGAACCACACCAAATGGCCCTCCAAAACCAGCATAAACAATTTGTGCTAGTGCACCGCCGTTTAAAACATTCCAAGGAACGACAGGCTGCAATCGCGAATAAAAACATCAAACCGGTTGTCATCACTGTGGGGTCCCCCGTCTATTATAAAAAAACATCAACGACACAACAAACTCAATTCAAAATGGCAGCCCTATTACCGTGTAGTGCAACAAACGACACCAGTGACGTTTGTAATATGCGACCAATTAACTGGGACCGAAACTAAGGCTCATGCCTAACATTTGAATGCAAAATGGAAGAAAATATATGTTGTTCCGCCCAAGACTGGGTCGGAATCCAGTGAAATGGAAAGTGACGACCATCGAAGACACACAAAACATTTTTATCAGAGACACCGTCGTCAACTCAGTGGGTCTTCTAGTGAGGAAATCATTCCTTTAATGGAGCTACAAAAGCGCTTGCACGTGCAACAGCACAAAAATGAACCGCAGGACGTATCACTCAGCGATAACTCCCAACACCCTCGCGAGGTATCCGAGACCGCTTAGGTGACATCCATCAACTAACCACGCCGCCGGGCCCCACAACATGCGTAACACTGACCCCGTTGGTAACGTTTCTTACAGTTGTTAAATTGCCGAGATAACGAGTGACCAACACTAATGCATGCTGCGCCCGTACCCGACCACCAATTATAGGTGCCTAAAGGAATGTATGTTTCCAAAATATATTACATATTGATCGCGCACTTGGATAAATTAGTGAAAAATTTAACGCGCCACCGATCCCCTATTACAATTTCGTACTTGCTGTAATTAACTGTTGCATGACGATAAGCCATGTATGAAACCGATGAGAACCAAATTAAATGCAAGTTATTGTTCTTGCAGATGACCTCCGGGACAATCAAAGTGATGTTTCGGATTGAATTGTTTTTCGTATGCCTAACTCATGTCTGTAGTTTAATGTTGAGCGAGAATGTAGTGTTTCAGAAAATACATCAGGTTACAACCACAAGGTCACGTTGGTTAGTGACGTTCGTAATCGATTTAAGTGTATTCGAGACATATTTAAACCGTCTTAATCATGATATTCAAATGGTTTCCCTACTGAACCGAAGTTATCTATATGGAATAAAAGAAAGTGGTAATGACACGGGCCGTTTATTCAAGGCTTTGGATAATCAAATAATAGCACTGGACCACGATAAAAAAAATTTAAGTATCACATTCGCCGAGTACCGAACACTCTGTGTATGACCTCGCCGATCTTTAATTCCATTTGTGGGACAAGCTTTAAGTTTCTTATTTGGAACCGTATCGGATACTGATCTCACAACGATTAGAGAAAACGTTAAAACATTAGCACGAAATCAAAATACGCTGACTCACGTAGTTCGCGAAAGTTTATCTATATTGAACACCTCGCGAATACGAATATCAGAGAACCAACATGCTATAAATACGCTTACTGCTGGAATGGAAGAAATTGAAATTAAATTAAGGAATGTTACGACCGGATTAACCCAACGTATTTCCCTGCTGAAATTTTATACCGAGGTTTATTTGCAAATAGACCGAGTAATAGGTGAGCTATGACAGGTAATAAATGCCCTGTCATTTTACCTTGACCACCTACAATTACAATTGAACATCCATAGCTCATTTGTCCCCCGCGACAATAACTCCGTCAAACCTTAGGAAACTATTAATAGAGATAGCCGATCATTTAACACCCAATCTCAAATTAGCCAATGACCCTAATACTGAACTATGGCAATTCTACCAGTCACTTAAATGTGCGACCATTCTTGAAAGAGATCACATCCTCGTGATCATTTCTATTCCACTACTTGATGTAGCAGGAACTTCTGACCTCTATCAAATTCACAACCTACAAGTACCAATCAAACATCCTGTCAATGAGACTAATCCACCTATCACATTAACGGTGCAATACCGTTTAGAAACAAATGCTATTGCTGTAAATGCTGCTCACACCCTTATGTTGTACTGACAGAAAATGAGTTTGACTGCTGTACCCATGAAGACCCAATTAATGGTGCCTGCATGATTCAGAGTCCGGTTTACCCTATCAATTTGAGTCGATATTGTGTAATCGCTCTATTCATGAAAAATAAACCCAAGATCGGTGAATTATGCCTAACCACTATCCGACTGGCAATCCTGACGAGGGCCGAATACATGAATGAGGGCCTTTGGATTGTATCCACTCACATCCCTTTAAGATTGGAACTGGTGTGTTCAGAACGGGATGCCACCACTATGTATTGAAACCCCCTTTAGATGTAATAACGCTAAATGATTTCTTCACTTTATTACCATACTATCATAAAACCTCAATATTTAAAATAAAAGATATTTCTCTGGACTACCTCAGCCATTTTGAAAGGGTCCAAATGGAAATATGGAAACCTCTCCATGAAACCTTGCCTAAATTAAACCTTACTACACTACCACACCACCTTAAGGAATTAGAAGCGATTCCAATGAGTAATTTAATAAACGATTTATCAAGCTTAGACAAGATTTCAATAGACCAACCAGTTATTAAATGGTTTTATACCGTGATCGTAGCAATAATAATTGGTTTAATAATCATGATAAAATGATTTTGACATGGTTTACTGAGAGCAGGCGACGGAAAACAATTGCAATGGTGACTACTGACGACTGTGCAATGGTGACTGGAAATCCTGAGGGCAGACTTCAAGCCGAGAGAAGCAACATTGCTTCCGCACCATTTGATCCGACAGCAGCAACCCAAGCAGTGAGTGCAGACACACCGATGCTGGGTGCACCTACGCCGAGTGTAGTGCGCCAACTCTATCCCATGATTGATCAACCCCTGTAAGGGCTGATCAAG
>JAECMU010168359.1:0-10874 GCA_016106625.1 Dracogyra subfuscus
TGAACTGTTGCATCGATTTACAGGCGAGCATTCGATCGAACGCATCCTAGGAATTTACCCAACTGAATAAAACCGAACCGAGCCGAGCGATAAAAACAAAATGGCGGCCAACAATGTTCGGAAACGTGTGTTTACATTTTGTCGTAGAGTAACATACTTTGTTGTGCCTTAATGGTTCAAATGATCAATTAAGCAGAAAAACAATGTATGTATATTAATAAATAAATAAATCTAGTATTTGACCACAAAAGTTGGTATTTTATTTGACAACTCGGAAAATTGTAAATTCCATTTAAGATTTGCAATTCAGTCTGCGATTGCGGAAAATCGGCACTTGATATATTAAAAATTGTAATAAACATTGGGTGCCAAATTAGCGTAGGGGGTTACATTTTTTGTGGGATGTAATTAAACGTAGGGTGCTGAATAAGCGTAGACACCAACATTTTTTCACAAATTTAATAAACATAGGTGTACGTTTATTTGGCACTCGAGAGTAAAGTAAATGCTAAAATGAAACACTGTTGACAAACAGTTTTACTCTTGGTTACTCTTTATTTTGTTAAATAAACTTTACAAAGGTGAAAAACAAAACAACATCAACAAAAAAGGATTTAGACAATTGGAAAAATTGATTAAATTCCTAGTTGTGTTGCCGTTCATTGCAGTAATCGTGAGACGTACATGTAGGCTATAAAAAGGAGCTCAATCAACTTTGCAAGTTAATCTAACATTGTAACAATCAAGCTCAGAAAAATGTGTTTTCTTCAGTTATTTAAACATCAAAGTTGTTAATTAATCCCTTAAATGGTATTTGTCAGCTGCACAATAGTGACACTGGAGCACACGCACATGTAATTAGCTCTGCATACGCAGTCATTTTATCAGCTGAGTGGGTATTCAAAGTACCAGTTCTGCAGTAATGATTGACGTCATACGACCGTCTGGTTTTCTGAGGTAAAATTTGCATTGAAGGAACACAATTGGACTGGATAATTTTGTCCAGTGCAGTTTAGAGGGGTTTCCGGTCCAGAGGGGTAAATTTTAGTGTTAAAAGATACACAAATCACGGGACCGTGTAAAATGTCCAGTTTGAGGGAATTCCAGTTTATTGAGGGTCCGCTTTTGAGGGGTTTCACTGTAGTTAATTTTTTATGTATGAAAATAATATGAATGCATGACGTTTTGCTCCCAAGCCTGTTCACCAGAAAGGATTACGAAATATACACATTATGTTGCTTTATAAAAAAAAATTTTTTTAAAAGCTTAAAAAGGTATTGTATATAACTATCCCTAACCCTACACTAATTGTAACAAATATTTGTAAAATGTGTTTGGGGAATGGGGCCGAGATAAGGAAGACTTGCCAAACAACCAATTACCAAAGCCAAAATCATTTTTATTACCCAACATAATGTTAGGGGAGGGGCAAACCCACAAATAGTTGGGGGTAAGCAGACGGGGTGAACTGGGTTGAGCCCGAAACATATGGTACCCAACAATAATACATAATTATTACTAACTAACAATAATACATATTACTGAGTAAAATGAAAAATGACTGCTACTTACATGTGTATGATTCTTTAAATAATTTAAAGAACTTAAAACAAAATTGATTTGTAAACAAGGCCTGCTGACCTTGCAGCGTGACAGGAAACTGCATGGTCATATGATCTAAATCGTCCCCCTCCCCCACCCAAAACTTACTATCTCTTGTAAAAATCTGTACTCATCGGTGAAATTATAAAAAAATTCTGTAATAAATGCATCAATTTGGTTTCTTAAAATATTTATTTTGCATTTAAATGTATTATTTATGATGTCAATGTGATCTAGGTGTATTTAAATCACCCCAGACAAAAAATGTCTTGGTATTTCCTCCTCAACTTCTGGGCCAATTTTTATAAATCTTTACAGGAAATACATACTATGACGTCGAAATGCATGGTTTATTTCAGTTACGCTCTGATATAAACACCAATTGATCACGTGACCTTTGGCCTCTGTACTTTGCATACCAGAAGAAATATTTTCTGGCAAGTGGGAGACCCAGTGGTTTTCCGTTTCAAAAAAAGCTATTTTCCGTTTCATGTTTTTGTAAATTCCGTTTCATTTCCGTTTCAGAATACATATGTAGGCCTAATTAACAATTCAAATAACACAAGTTGTGACAAATTAACATAATAGGCAGACAACGCTGTTAACTTTTAAAGTTTTCATAATTCTTCACAAAATATAAAAAAATTAAGTTTTAAAAGATGAAAAAAAAGAAAAAAGTACCTTTTGTCAAATATATCATAATTAAAAAAATCGTTTGGTCTGTTTCATTTACTTTGTACAAAACCAAAACAAGGGTCTGAAAATTGACTGGCATCGACATGCGTCGCTATTTATTGTTAAATCAAAGTTGGCCTTCATATTAGTAGCGAAAAATCGGAGCAAAGGTTACAATTATAACAACTACATAAAGCATAATTGTCCAACAATTGAGTGCACTGTTTTATTCAACGGAGCTTAGTGTTAACAAAATGTAAACATTTATTTTTATCACCGCTTTAAGTTTGACAGTCTAACGTCGTCTGCAATATATAGTATGCGCATGACACAACGGAAATAAAGTAACAATTCAACGTTAAGCCAGCCGTTTCTTGCTAAACGTTTGCAAACATGTTTTGACTGGTTCTCGAAGTAGTCATTCGGTTTAATGTGTAGCGTAAAAAACAGTCTTACATGACAAGTATTAGCGACAAATGCCTGGCTGAACTTACTGCTGGGGAAAAAAAAACCTGTCCTGTCTGCGCAAGCGCAACAGTAAACCAGTCCCAAGTTCAGCTAGCAATCCAGTCTAGCCATGGTAAATACGACGCTACACGTTTGATAATAGTACTGCACACTGGCCAATCGTCAGTTTTACAGTGTGTGGCAATAGTTAATATTAATATTTTTAACTTCACGAAAAATCATAATTCCGTTTCACAATGGGAATTCCACGAATTCCGTCTGTTTTCCACGATCACGGAAAATCACTGGGTCTAAGTGGGCAATCATAAAGCTACAAAGTGTCATCTACTATCCCATACTTCCTTTTCACTTTATTCAGGCCACTTTTATTCACTGGACCACTAGTCTACCAGTGATATTTGTTATTATGGCCATCTTTGAGGAGCGGGGTTACATTGCTTTGCTCATGTCGGTCGGTCGGTCGGTCGGTATGTTGCATTGGTAGGCAAGATGGTTTCCAATCAGTAACTTGTGAATGATTGGGCCTAGGATCCTCAAACTGGATATGTAGGTTGGTCATGACCGATAGAGGAACCCTATTGATTTTGAGCTTGCTTGGGCAGTTACACAGGTTTTGATTGATAACTTGAGATTGGTTAGACCTAGGATTCTCAAACTTGATATGAAGGTTGGTCATGACCAATAGATGTCTCCTATCAATTTTGTTTTCATTATATCACAGGTCAAGGTCAAAGTGACCTTGAGAAGCTGAGCCTTTCTGATCAATAACATACATGTAAGAATGGTAGGATCAAGAATCTTCTTTTACTTTTTATGCAGTATGACCATGTCTTTTTGCAGCATACAGCTGTATCTTGGTATGTGCTCTATGCATACGTGTAACGCTCACAGTTGTGTTGTATGCAGCTCATGCTATATGTGGCATTACACAGCATTACACAGCACCTTGGGGTACAGCAGTCTACCATCATCAGGCTTCTCGGGCATCATCAGCAAACAAACGTTGTTGCAGATCGACCACACAGTGGAAGACTGAGGGTAACAACAAACAGACAGGACAGGTACATCATGACATCACATTTACGTAATCGCTTCTTGCCATTACGGCACAGCAAACCATAGGGATTTGCAACAGACCAATAAGTGGCTTGGGAAATGCACTTCTTCATAACCGACATACTTACATTGGTCCAGTATTAACAAGATGTCATTGACTTCATCGATGTAATTGGGCCCAAGCTCAACGGCATTGGCAGAACAGGCAATGGCAGAACATCGTCTTCTCGGATGAAAGCAGGTTTTGTGTGCATGTAGCCAATAGTAAAGTCCGTATGTGGAGACGTCGAGGTTAACGATTCAGAGATGTTTGCATTATGGAACTTGACCGCTGGCGTGGTCCATCAGTCATGTTGTGGGGTGCCATTAGTTGGCTAATTTGTATCCCACCTGTCTTCTTCCAAAACAACAGTGCAAATGTGATAGAGGCGTTACAGTGAGACTTTACATTGACGTCCTGCAGCCGGTAGTTGTCCCATTCATGGCAGCTTGAAGTCAGTTGATGTTCCAGCAAGACAATACGAGGGCTCACGGTGTGCGACTCGCACAAGATTCCTTAGCACATTGATAATTGATTTGCCTGTGTTGAGTCCTGATTTAAACCGAACTGAGCACTTCTGGGATGAAACTGAACACAGGACCATCATGTGCTGCCAGCAATGTTGCAGGAACTTTGTGATGCCATCATTTATGAGTATGACAACATCCCTAGAGTCTCCTTATGGGTGCGAGTGCGAATAATTTTTACATGCTCATATACCATTAGAGTTTGAGCTTCACCATCTCGGGCCTGTCTCTGGATAACCATTGACTTGCTCCGGGACAAAACTTTTTTTAAGGGAACAATTTTGAAATTTACATCCAAAATTTAATTAGTTGAGTCGCCCCTGGCGCACGTCTCCTCTTCCCATGTCCACTTCTGTTCCTCTTCGGGGTATCGTGTTCGCAGTATACTATAGTCATAGTCGCCCGATACTCAAGCAGCATGCTGTAACTAGCTAGTGGGGGGTAGCTTGAGAGCACAAAGAGCAACGTCTTGCTTCATAGCAAGTTGAAATTGGAGTGTGTGGAATGGTGGCCACACCCACTACTAACCCATTCATTAGCAATTTTTAATTAATCCTGGCCGGATAATGATGTTTGCTAATTGAAACAATAAAGTTCATCCACAGATAACTCCATATTCACCTTGGTTTTTTTTGTTGTAATAAAATATCACTCGAGAAATATCTGTTTAAAATTTGGCATATTTGATGATGTCGCACCACACATTTCTATTGTTGCTTAATATATAAATATACGTACTAAAGGAAAAAGTTATTGTGACATACAGAGGACAAAGATAATTGATGATAAGGTTTTACTGCTGTCTTTGAAATGTTATAACATGGAAAGAGAAATGTCTAAAGGTATGGTAATGAGCAATAGTCCATGAAAAAGGGGCTTCTGCCATATGCAAATGAGCAACATCACTAGAGGAGATCCAGAGCAAAGTTCACACAGTCAGTTGCGAGTTTGTCCACCTTGAGCATTGATACAGGCCTGGCACCATCATCTCATTGAGGCCACTAAAGTTCCTGGGAATGCCATTCCAGATCTGAAGAAGGATCAGCCAGAGTTCCTGCAGTGTTGTAATGTCATCCCGGGGCCGTTGTGTTGCAAAAACAGTAACAAAGTTGTTTGCAAAATGTCATTGCGGTACCTCACAGCATTCAAATTGCCTTCAATCACAACCATCTGGGTCTGGCCTGTGGCTGTAATTCCACCCCATATCATAATGCTACCACCTCCAAAACGATCCCTTCAAGAACACATGGCATGACGTAACATTCACCTTGATGTCTGTAGACACGTCCTGCCGTCAGATCTGTGGAGAAAGAATGGGGATTAATCAGTGAAGAGGACATGTCTCCAGTCACGTGCTATCCATCGCAGGTGTAGTCTTCACCACTGGAGATGTCGACAATGATATTCTGGCATCAGGATTGGCCTAGCTTCTGGCTGGGCATCTTGCACGGATGCCGTAGATGCATAGATGCACCATGTGTCTTGGTGAGAGATTGTCACGGGTGGCCAGCCGATATGGGGACTGTCTCTGACCTGGTTGATTTGTTGATATTGTTGCCATAAGTGCCATATGGTGCTTCTGTGGTTGTTGAATTGACATGTGATGTCACGCTGCAAGGTCCCAGATTCAAGCATCGCTATGAATCACCATCTGTCATTTTCACTGAGGCGTGGCATTATAAAATTGCATGAAACAGTTCACTAATGGTGTTTTTCTGACTTCTGGACTTCTGAAGGCTGCATACAGTGGCAATGATTTGCAACTGAATGTCTGGCCTTTTATGGTGAACACTGGACAGTGTTTCTCTCGAATATTCCATGTTTCTTGCACAAAGCATGCAATTGCTGCAACAACTGCTTGGTTGCATTTCTTTGAGCTGTTTCATGCACATTTTCTCTGGTTTACATCCATAAATCCATTCACAAATTTATTACTTCAAACAATCCATGTCACAATAACTTTTGCCTTTGAATATATCATGTATTTTATACTAGGTTAAATTTCATTTTATTTCCTAAAATATTTGTTTTTTGTACATGTGAAATTATTTGAAGACAAAATTAAGTTTTGGCTTCTTACTAAAATTAAAATGACCAGAAACACATTGAATATACAGAAAAGTTGGATTTCCATACAGTAAGCCACAAGAATGCCATGCATCTGATGCCACTGTCAGTATGATGGTAGTGTAAACTGTAATTCACCATAAACACGTTAGAATTCCATCTGCCCATAGCTTGTATCTCTGCCTCTGATACCCCTTGACAAGCAGCGGTGCTAGCAGCACCTATTCTAAAACTGTGACTTTTGTAACGTTCAGACCTGTATCCTGCTGTAAGCAATGCATTTTTCAATATATTGCAAAAATATCTGTAAGAAACTGCAGATCCTCCCGGGGAGAAGAACCTCGAAGATGTAGATACCTGTGTAAAGTTTGTACTGGGCAAAATTCCTCTGTCACTTGAGCATTAAGAGATAGGGTAATTGGGGCAGTGTGATAAAGACCCTTGAAAGAGTGAAAACTTATCTCCACTCTGGAAGGATTTTGCCAAACCTTTTTGAAGAATTGCACATTCTTTGTCTGTAGAATATTCCTACTGTTTCCACTGTAGGTGATTTCCCCAATGCGCAAAAATGCATGAAAAGTAAGTAAAAACATTGACTGGAACATAAGTTTGTTGTATCTTGTTGGACAAACTTCATCCAGTGCATTTATAATTTGATACAATATATATGTTTTGTCAGTGGGCGCCTGAAATCTTGTCTTTTATTTATTTTCTTTAATCCTGCTAGCATTTTCTGAATAATGAAAAACTGTGTGGGATCTTTAAAGGCCCCCAACTTATGTATATATCCTATAGCTGACATATAAGTTGTGATGGTTGAACTAGCAAAGCCATTGTCCACCATGTGGGCAATGAATAATGCCACTTTATGTACACTAATTGGCAGGGAGCACTGCATATGCAACGTTGTGTGTATGAATTGTTGTAGCAAACTGAAAGCTCTACGATATAACTGTTTAGACTTATCAGTTAGTGCTGCATCAATGAGTCGAAGGACTGTCGTTTAAATGCACAATAACTGCTGTGGAACTGTGGTTGGAATTCTGTCCATCTGTGGGGCTGCTTGGTGAAAGTATGCCACCTGTAAACGAGACTGGTAATCAGCCAGTACATTTAGTCTTCCTGGTATATGTTTGGTATTAGCAGCCTTGAGATTCAAAATTCATTTTAGAGCCAAACATATACCAGGAAAACTAAATGTTCTTTTCTGATAATAATACAGTGGTAGCTATAATAAATAAACAAACATCGCCCAATACTGTAATGATGGGTCTTGTCAGGAGATTGGTATTAGCAGCCTTGAGATTCAATATTCATTTTAGAGCCAATCTCCTGACAAGACCCATCATTACAGTATTGGGCGATGTTTGTTTATTTATTATAGCTACCACTGTATTATTATCAGAAAAGAACAAAACTTATTTATTACCCAGTTGCTGTCCCCAGTGCTCCAAAGCTAGAACAATTGGAAATAATTCCTTGATGTTAATATGGTGTTCCAATGTACTGGACGCTGGTGCAGTAGAAATTACTTCCCCTAAATGCGGCCCCAATCTAACATATTTAGCAGCAGCTGGGCTGGTTCCTGTTTCTGATGGAGCTTGTCGCAGGACCCAAACCCTCTTCCTTCAACTGGCGTATCACCACACATCTGGACCCGTTGTTGTCGTCTCAGACATCTGTGATGTGGATTGCTCCGACACATCTGGATCCTTTGTTGTTGTCTCAGATTTGTCCAACCTGAGGTTTTCCAAAACAGAATTCTTCCTTTTGATGACTTCCCCAAACCTACGGACATAACTGTGACCCAAAACTGAAACTTTAACCGGCGTACCCAATCAACGTTAAAATTAAAAATAACAATTGCGTCTTACCTGTACAAAATTATTTGAAACCAACACTGTTGTTAAGTAACGTCATGAGGCGAGGCTATTTAATTAGCCAATGTGATCTTCCTTACGCAGTCCTTTTGTGCCCTGCTAAATGTCATACAAAGACATATGTTTATGATTATATTTTCTTGTTTAGATTATCACTGTCTGTATATTTAATGCAGGAATGTTCCCTTAAAGGGAGAGAAAACTAAAACATGAGCCTTATGTGTTGGAAAGATGCATACCCAGACCACCAACACATACTGACACTTTAACAAATGAAAAACGTGTAATTTTATGTTAATAAAAAAACTTGATTATTCCTACTAACTGGGGACAGGCATTTTCTTTTCTTAATTAGTACAGCTAGATTAGGGCGAAATGACGTCAGCTCTTGACCAACTCTTGTATGCACAATATAAACAAAAGCACAAATTTTCGACTAGGCGGTTCTCTTTGATCAACCTGACTTGTAAAACAACATAAATGACATGATAATATCATAAACTATTTAACTAAATATAATAAGTTGCATTAACGGAACGAAATGGGGTTATAGTATTTTATTCTGTTAAATAATCCAAAGGAAAAATGTACACTATCAGGCCTACTAGTATGGTTTGCTGGAGCAAAAATGACAAGCCACGATACTCAAGTGATAATTTTCTTTTCTTTGGGACTTCTTTGGGACTACATATAATTGGTCAATTCTGTGGTTTTAGATGGGAAAGTCTACTTAATTAATAGTTTTACAGAACTGTTTACAGTAATAAACCATGCCCATTACCACTTTAAATGGGTCAGTAAAACAATTATGTTTTCGGGGCTTGAAATTAGGGACTTGATATATAGCACAGGTCAACTCACAGGCGAAGATATATGGTAATATTACATAACACCAGTATGTATTTTTGTGTGTACTGGGATGTATATTATTACAGAACATTGCAATGCATGACTATTTTATTATCCCGCAGAAACCAGGTAGATTTGTTTCTCTAGTTCTAAGACTCATTCCTGATGTTATGCATTAAGTATTAAGTAACAACCAGCTTGCCAGGTGGCTGTGCCTGTTATATCTAATAGCTGTCACATTTAACCATTTTATTAATTAAATATAGTAATATACTTGTTGATATTAAGCAAATGTGCATTATATATCGTTGAATATGCATACCAGTCTAAAAATGTTGCTTAAGCATTCCTTTAAGTAACATTAAACTTATGCTTGATCTGTTGTAGACATACAAATTTAAACTTAAATGCACAATTTCTGACAAAATATTTATTTTGTTATATACATGTAGTTCATTCTAAACATTAAAACATATTGAAGATATATTTTATTACAGGGAGATAAAACGGGACTTTACAGTCAGTTCATTCTAAGCATGGCCATTACATATACAAGTGTACTTTGATGTAGTTGTCATTTGGCCATGCAAGTTCATAATGACCTTAACCATGACAATAGCTAGGTGCTGTACATGACTCTGAATGGAGTTTGAGTAAAAGTTAGCACTGAGGAAGCATTGGCTTTGGCCTACTCTGTAATTCATATTGTAAAGACTTTAATAATTTCTTTTTACAATTTATTTGACTTGCCATATACGACTGCTCATAACTGTTGTAATATATTGACTTAGGTAATTGTGTATATAATGTGTTAACTGTTTTGCAGAAGATGAGCCTGGTGAGTTTTTGCATATGAACACCTCTATTAACTAATCTTGCTGACTGTATGTGCTATACATGCACCTGTGTATGCATTATTTAAATTCCAAGAACTATACCACACCATAGATTTATCTGCACATCTATCAAAGAGTCTAGAATACTTAATTTTTTTTTTAATCAATATGTTTTTGTGAGGTAAATAAAGTACTCTTACATTAAATCAAGGTTTCGGGTTTGATTTTGTTTGCCTCATAGTGTTGATGGTCCCAAGTTGGTAAGTTAATAAGTGCCCTTATAATAATGTGTTCATCATATGACACCTATAATAAATCTTTTCTAGCTGCACTTTGACATCTGTGCATGGAGCATTTTTCATGGGACTTGGCAGACATTTGGAGGACCCCCCTCTCAGCTGAGGCTAAAACAGTTTTATTAGGCTATTTATTGATTTAAGTGTTCAGAAAAAAAGTAAACAAAAGGTTTTGCTATGTTTTAATATCTGTTTAGGTTTCATCAATAAAACATTTATGTACACACACACACGCACACACACACATGTGATGAAAATGTGTTACTGGTGTTCAAAAAGATAAATACAGTTGTAGTTCTATAATGCAGGGTACGAACTTGGGATTTTTTTTTGACTCGCCAATCGGGCCACTCGTAACAGCACTTTGACTCGCCCGTACAACTTTTGAGTGGCCCAAGGCTGCATTTTGTTTTTTAAAAAACCTTACTTAAATTGCACTTTACAAAAACATGTTTTATTACCATAATATAATGGTTTAAAATATCTTAGTACATATCAAAGTGATACGTCCTACAAGAACGCCAAGTGGGACGTAACACCTAATGCTATGACGTCATGGGTTAACGTTTATGACGTCA
>JAECMU010168373.1:0-12224 GCA_016106625.1 Dracogyra subfuscus
ATTTTTTGATATGATATATTTGACAAAAGGAACTTTTCATTTCTTTCATCTTTTGAAACTTAACATTAATATTTTGTCCAGAATTATGAAAAACAACAAATTACCAACCTGTAAACAATAATGTCCACTTATTATAGAAATTTGACAGGGGTCAATGTTAATAGACCAGTTTTTATTTTAATGTGGTGAAGCATTGAAATAATACAGCTAATTTTGAATTTGAATGACGTCCGTATTCCAATGACGTCACTTTTTACCTCCTTACAGTAACACTAAACTGGGTACATGACGTTTCCATATTAAGAATGCTGGAAAAATTCCAATGCAAAATTGCTCTTGAAATTGAAATGTTTTATTTTGAACATTGCTAATGCACCTGAATGTATTCGAAGAATATTTTGTGATTAAAAAATTGTACCTTTTTCGAAATATGGATTTTAAGTGAAATTACGGTAAGATATGCTATATTTATTGTGTACGAAGCCAAACCAAGGGTGCAAGAAGTGACTGTCATCGACCTTAGAAGTACGCATAGTTGTTGGTACCAGCATGGTTTAAATATGATATTGAGAGCTTTTGCATATTCTGTATCTTCTGAGTATGTACTGAAATAACGTGAATAAATTACCAGGGTTCGTACAGGTCCTTAAAAACCATGAAAGTCCATGAATTTCTAATTGTAAAAATTAAGTACTCAAAAATCCATGAATTTTCTAAAAATCATAAAATGTCATGAAAAGTACTTAAATTTTGTTTTCTTAATATATGTAAATGGCCTTTAAAGTTCTAGTCATTATTTTTAGAATATTAGATTACGCTAAAATCAAAGATGGGCAGTGCATGCATGGTACCATAATGGTCAGCTATCCTTAAAGTTTATTGGTTTGCAGCTACACTCTAAGAAATTAATAATAGTATTAATTATGAGAAAATTTCAATAGATCTGCAAAAATACCAAATTAACCTCCATCCACAAATTGTTTAGTTTTTGCCATAGTAATTTACCAATCAAACAATCCAACACTGTTTTTTTACAGTAGGAAAGTAACTGCAAACTACCTTCATTGTATGGTACTTTACCTTTTTGAAGTAAGAAAAAGCCCTTAATATTTTGTCTTGGGTCCTTGAAAAGTCCTTGAAAAAATGCTTGCCAAAAGAGTACTAACCCTGATTACTCAAGAGAAGCACATCTGTGTGATTGCAGCTCCATAGTTAATTAACACATCACATATTTTTCATGTAAATGTATTGAGTCTATCTTTTACCCTAGAATACATTAAATATTGGTCTAATGACAGCTAGTGAATGTCATCACAGCTGTACTTAATCTAAACAGGGGGCAGGTTGTAGGTCAGTGGTAAAGCACTCACTTGATGCATGGTGAGTTTGAGATTGTTCCCCATCGGTGGGACTATTGAGCTATTTCTTGCTGGTATAAGTAAGACTGGTATGTGCTATCCTGTCTATGGGATGATGCATATAAAAGATATCTTGCTACTAATGGAGAAATGTAGCAGGTTTCCTTTCTTAGACTATAAAAAATTACCAAATATTTGACATCCAGTAGTTGATGACTAATAAATCAATGTGTTCTAGTGGTGTAGTTAAACAAACAAACTTGTTTATTCTAAAAAGCTCTGACTTGTGCTAGTTTTGATTTAGTACAGTAAACTAGTCTGGGAGTGACAGTGCAAGGGGGATGAAATCTCCAGTAAACTAATATGGGAGTGGCAGTCCTCTTTGTGACAGTGCAAGGGGGATGAAATCTCCAGTAAACTAATATGGGAGTGGCAGTCCTCTTTGTGACAGTCCAGGGGGGGATGAAATCTCCAGTAAACTAGTATGGGAGTGGCAGTCCTCTTTGTGGCAGTGTGAGAATGTTAAAAAGGTTAAAAGTTTGTTTTGTTTAATGACACCACAAAGGCACATTGATTTATTAATCATCTGCTACTGGTTGTCAAACGTGATAATTTTGACATATAGTCTTAGAGAGGAAACCTGCTATATTGTTTTGTTATTAGTAGCATAGAATATTATTGTATGTGCACAATCCAACAGACAGGATAGCACATGCCACATATATTTTTATATACCAGTCGCAGTGCACTGGCGGGAACGAGAAATAGCCTAATGGGCCCACCGACTGGGATTGATCCCAAATCAACTGCACATCAAACTAGTGCTTTACCACTGGGCTACGTCCCGCCCTGCAAAGTATAAGTCACATGATCAAAACTAGATGAAGCTTAATTAATTTCCAGGTGGGTATATGCAATACAAGGCATATTTCATGTGAACCATCATGCTCTTGGCTTGTCGGTTACATAATGTTTAAAGTTCACCTATATAAATTGTTTCTATGCTTGAACAAGTAATTGTTTGCATGTATAGTCATCTGAAAAATATTTCTGAGTATATTATTATGTCCTATAGAGTTTTTTCAAATCTTGGATGTCGATGAGTAAATGCTTATATCCATGATCAATGAAAACATTCTGAATTGTATAGCATTCTCAACAGTAGCAGGTATTTTAGACCAAATAATTTTGTCTCTGTAAAGCTATATTTTATATTTATTTTTGTAATTATTTGTCAGTTTTATATTTATGTCTTATGTTTAAAGGTTTTCTTTTTCTGAACATAAAGTTAATGAACATAAAGGCAATGAACATAAAGGCAAACGTATATGGTACGATATGAGTGTCTCGTGTGAGAATTAGCCAAAACAATAGCCTAGTATAGTATAACAACTGATGAATTGTAATGTTTGTCTAGTCAATTGGCTATTAATAGTGTGACTATTCTTTTATGGGGCACTCGTATTGCCTTAAGATTTTTTTTTTTAGAAAAACAATTAAAAACCAAATGTAAAATATGAAAAACATTTTGGAGACAGAAATATTTGCTCCAGATGTATTTCTATAACACATTTTCAGTAGTATCATAATTCTGGTGCATGCTAAATGGTCACATCGAAACAAGACAATGTCTTCAGCTTCTTTGAATATTATTAGGATAATTAATAAGACACCCGGTGTACTAAAAGAGTACATGAATACTAAGCAAGGTAAGAATGAACATTTTTATTGGTGTTGTAAACAAATTAAGTTTCTTTAAATCTGTTGTAAAATATCAACTGATGTTTCTTTTTGTAAAAAATAAATAAATAAATGAAAGTCCTAAATATAATGCAAACCTTTGTTGATTTTACGACAGGATTGTTTTAATAGTGAACCTGTTTTCACTGGTTGTTATAGTTTGAAAGAACTCGTTGGGATGTGCCTAAAGTTTTACCAACATTTAAATGGGTTTTTAAAATTCAGTTTCAGTTGTTGGTATAAATCATCAAGAAGCATTCTGTTTTAAAATCTATGTTTATTATAGCAACACTTACTCATCAGTTTGAACATTTATTAACAGTTGTTGTTTAACTTTTTAGAATTAGCAATCTCTCAAACATGAATAGTGAATCATGCTGCACAAAATGTACCAGGACAATAGTCCATGTTTTGTAGTCGGTGAATAAACTAGCTATAATAAACTGAAAATATTATCAAAACTTTTTTAAAATGTGTTTTTAAGAATTTTGTAAATTAAAATGTAATTTCCCCAATTATTTTATGCTGTTTTGAAAGATTTTAGGTACATCCCAAATAGTCCTGGTCATGTTATGAGAAGTTAAAACCTGAATGGAGGACTGTGATTTTCTACATTTGTTGACAATTTATCTGTATACTTATCACAATGTTTTACTGTATGTTGTGAACATATTGGAAATTCCTTAAATTTTTAAGTCACTGGACTTGAGTGAAATCATTTAAAGTCATTGAATATAATTATTTTACTTGTAGTTGTACTGTAACTTATTAATGTTAATCATAAAAATAATATGAATTATAAAAAGGTTTTCATGTTTACATGCATAACATTTGTTTAAAACAATAAGGTACAATAAGAATAACTTGCAATATGCCCTACACTATTGTAAAAATGCTAATTATAAACATAATAAGAAATGAAAAATATGTTGAGTATTCTTTATGATTAATTTAGTAAATTGATAGCATTTAGCCAAATTCAATGTTTTCTTTCCCAAACAAAAAACAGTTTAAAACAGACATAATTAGTTTTTTCAATAAATACATAAAGCAATTTCAGTTTGGATAGGAACATTTGACAAATACTGGATTAAACTGGGGTTTTGTTTTATATTTATATTGAACATTCATTTTATTGCACAAATTCCAGTGGATTAATCAGTTACTTTACTATGGCCTTCACTCCGCTGATGTTGATCTTAAAAAGAGTTTGTTTGATTTGTAATATATTTGTATTTTTTTATTCCAATGTTACACTTACACATTTTATTCTTTTTGTGTCACAAAAATATGTTGTATTACTATACTGGAATCAATTTGTATTATATACCTTTACATTCCACATATTAATTTATTTGTATTTAGTTTTAAGATTTACTTTTGAATCTTAACTAAAACCACAGGTTTTTTTAATTTGTGACATTTCCAGTTTTATTTAATAATTAACAGATGCCCTTTTCAGAAAATTAACTTTTATGTATAATTTAAAATATATTAAAAGCGGAGAAATGTTACTTTCATTTATTGGTATGTTTGTTTCTAGCAAATAACCTGAACCAACATTTGTAGCATATGGTACTCGTTTTGTTTTAAATAGCTGAGTCCTGAATAGATGAGTCCTGAATAAATAAATACAAATATTTGTATTGCATTGTGTTGATCCAAATGTGGCCCACGTTTCAAATGTTGTTATTTTTGTATTTGACTAAATAACATTCCACAGAGCAAACTATTGTCACATTGTGACATACACACATGTAGTGTGACTAAGCAAAATAACTGCACTTATTTAGCATTAAAACCCTAAAAAGGTATAGCATTGCATTTTTGTTTTATTTTTCTCCAACAGTACAGGTATTTGTAATATATAGGGCCTTCCATTTAAACATTAACAAGAACACAAAGTTAATGATACTATTATTAGATGTATTACTTGGGAACATTTATATACATTGTTCGTTTTTAAATAATATTTATTTGAAAACTACTTGGAAAGAAAATAACTATTAATATAATTATATAAATCCAATACGTCTGAAAACCAATATTTTTCTGATGTGAGCCACGATTGTGTCTTTACTGTGTTTGTTTGATAGTCTCTATTTACAAAGATGTTTTTGATTGTTACAAGTAGCAATATTTGTGTATTCTATAGTACTGTTGAATATTATTGTACAGTCAAATAAAACATTAATTTATTGATCTTTCTTGACAGAAAATACCATTTGAAATGTGTGTATATAATATTGATCTGTATTTGTATATATAATCTTTGATAAGTAAACCAGTTTTTAGCTTACAAAGCGATAGATAATGGGAAAGGAATAATTGTTTTATTTCCACAAGTTTTGTTCAACAACTGATCAACACTGCAGCACCAATTTGGCTGCCTTGGTAAATGTTATCATAGTTGGCACTATTATTAATTATAAATATTGATGTTTTCATGTCCAGAGTCATAAACATAAAGGTTTGAGGTGCATGAGTGCCTCCAACTGATAAAAAAAACACCATGCAAATTGGTTAAAACATTACAACAAATACTCAACAATAGAAGCAAGTTTTACTTTAAAAAAACATAACCTGAATTCCTGTCAGCAATATTTAAAACAATTAGTTTGAGAATCAAAATATGATTAATATGCCAATGTACTATTCTCAAGTAAGATGTTTAAAACAAAGACTTTTAGAATGTGTCATTAATAACTGACATCTTCCTTTACAGCAAAGTTGGCCTTAAAGTCAAATATAAAGTTGAAAAATAATGCTAATTACGTATCAGTTGAGATATTTTACTGGGACAGTAAAAGTGGAGGTTTATGAAATAAACAAATAAATATCACTCTTGTTGGTTGTTTTTTTAATGTTCTACATGGGTGAAGGTTTGAAATGTAAATGTATTTCAGCGATGATCTGACCATGATTGTATGAGGTACAGTGCCTGGTTTGCACACATTTCGATACGTTTCGAAAAGGTTACCGCCCTGTGTATCGTCAGCTCTACACAGAAACGTTCTGCACAGGACGGTCTGTGGTAGACTAAGGTCATGTGACGTGTATGGGTCATTGCAGTCAACGCTACCCAGTATGCTTATTATGTGTGCTACTGGTCATAATCGCTGGAACATATTTGTATTTTAGTCATTACATAAGGGAAATTAACTTTATATTAAACGCCTTTCTCGCACTCGAATGCGTGAAAGAAGAAAATATTGTCAAAGGACGTCAGCTGCGCAGTGACAATAACTGAATAAGCAGGAGTAGGCTAAAGGGTTCAGCCGATATCGTCTGCATTTCCTCGCCTTTGACTTCGCGATCATTTCAATGAACACTTTGGTTTAATCCACTGACATCGTGATATATCAGGAATTAAAAACGTCTTAGGTACATACACAACAACACAAAGACATAAATAACTATACGATCGATAGTAAAATGCGATTATGAGATTTGTCAATGTTATCAATATAGCTAAGAATAGTATTTAGAGAAATGATTTTATCGTGAATGCAAGATCATGGTGGGTAGTTGAAGAAAAAACAGCATCATTTTATAACTTGAAACATTACCAAGAAATAAAATTGATATGCAACAGGCGTACTGAAATTGTTCTGAAGAGCTATGTAGGCTACAGTTATGAAAATACGAACATGACCTTTTGTGTGGAATGGTGCATATAAAAGATTTAAATCTTGCTACTAATGGAACAAAATGTAGCGGGTTCCCTCTCTAAGACTTAATAAAAAAATTACCAAATGTTTGAAATCCAATAACCGATTATTAATGTACTCTAGTGGTGTCATTAAATAAAACAAATTTTAACTTTTAACTTGTTTCTTCTCTTTGTTTCAGTTTATAGGGTGTATACCACCAAATCAAATCGAATTTTAATAGTAAAGTCATATTTTAAATATCAGAATGTGTTTTGTTGCATCTTTCTTTAAAAATGTGGGGGCAAAGTTGAGATTTTATGCTGTTACTTGTTTATCCATAAAGTGGGAATTTAAGAGAAGGATTTGAAGGCAGATATATATATATATATATATATATATATATTATGGAGTATTATCCAAAAGGAGAGTCGAGAGCGGTGCCTCTGAAAATAAGACATTGTTTTTATTGTTATTCAGCTGCATGTATTGATGAAAACAGACACAGTTAAAAGTTGAT
Source organism: Dracogyra subfuscus (assembly GCA_016106625.1). NCBI lineage: Eukaryota > Metazoa > Mollusca > Gastropoda > Neomphalida > Peltospiridae > Dracogyra > Dracogyra subfuscus. The sequence goes on from JAECMU010168373.1 coordinate 7,269, forward strand.
GTTTGTTTTGTTTAACGGACACCACTAGAGCACATTGATTTACTACTCGTCGACTATGTGATGTCAAACATTTGGTAATTCTGACATAGTCTTGAAGAGGATAACAAAAATCATTAGTGGCAAGGGATTTTTATAGGTACTTACCCACAAATAAACATACAGACGGACACACAGACATACAGACTGGATGGATGGGAAAACTCTGGATTATACCAAATATGTATTGTGCTAAGAAAAGGTAAAACTTATTACAGCCGTCACCTGTCCAGATTTTTTGGATTTGTAACTGGGAGTACTTTGTTGGTATTCGCACAATAGATGGCAGGCATTTTCAACGGATCTGTATACTTTACTTACAATATCATCATTTACACTTTTAATATCTGAATTCGAATGGATGCTAAACAGTATACTATATCAAAAACGAAACGCATAGGTGAAAGGGAAAGAAAAATGTTTGAGTTTACAAAATATAGGTGTTTTTTTTGTGTACAATGTTGCTGAATGACCATGTTTGTTAATGTTCCTGTAACAGGACAGCATGCCCAAGTACACCCTAAAACAAATGTAATGCACATTGTGGCACGTTGTGCTACAATTGCAGGAAATCGTCATCAAATGGTTACATTTTGGCGAATGCACGTGAAACTCGGGGGGAAAAGATGTGGGTAGTGACGAGTATTTACAGCTGCAATGCTCACAACGATACCTCATTTCTATTTCGACGTACACGAGTTTCAAGATGCCAAGAGTAAACTTGCCGAATTGAAACATTGCAATAGGACGTGTCCAGTTAGGTGAATCGCAGTCAGCAGTTGCACGCCACATGAACGTCCACCAGAGCACCACTTCACGTCTCTGGGACAGGTACTAACAGTTTCAATTAGCTGAAGACCGGCCCAGAAGTGGAAGACCTCGCATAATAACTGCAGCACAAGATCACTACATCCAGGTTCTGTACTTGCGTCACCAAACTGCCACAACAACGAACACTGCTGGATGCATACCTGATTTGAGAAGGGTGTCTGCACAAACCATTCAGAACTGACTTCGAGAAGCTGCTTTACGGGTTAGAAGACCGTATGATGGCCCCGTCCTGCGACGTCAACATCAACATTTACATGTTCGTTGGTGAACGAATATACAGGGGTGGACGACCACCCATTGTTTCCACTTGTTTGGAATGGCGTTTTTGAATATTAGCAATTCAAAATTTATCTGGATGTTCCGTTTCAAAACCCATACCGCATCAAAACGGTTATAATATTACAGTATACACAAAGTAAACAACAACGAAAAAACAAATACAATCGCAATATATATAGAATTTAATGTTTTTTTTAAATTCTAATCATGTATATACATTAGGCTACGTCTCTCTCAAATATATTTTGTACTGGGATGTCGTTTAACATTATTATAATAACAAGAATAACATCGTTAATTCTGCACTACGCGATATCGTTACTAATCCGCTTCAAAACCCATACCTATGTTTAGTTGTTGGTTTGTTTAACGACGCACTCAACACATTTTAATTACGGTTATATCGGCGTCGGACATATGGTTATGTCGAGAAAAAACCCAAGTGGTCAGCTGACGGGGATCGATCCTAGACCGACCGCGCATCAGGCGGGCACTGTACCACTGGGCCACGCTGCCCGCTCATACCTATGTTTAGCTTCCAGGAACCATACACTTTCAAATAAAATAACTGAAAACTTACAGAACTTACTTGACTTTTTCTAGTACATTGTAGATTTTTTTCTCATTGTCTGCTAAGGTTCGTAACAGTATACATGTATGTCTTTCGCCTATATTCGTGTTGAAACATAACAAAACATTGTCGATAAGTAGGGCATACAAATTTCAGTTGCAGTGTCCATAAATAAAACACATTAAAACTGTCTTAAAATGTAAATAAAACGGATGAAGCTAGAATACCGTACTGTAGCCCGAGTACTATGGCCGTTAGAGAGCAAGACGGACATTTGGACAGTTATATTCTATTCTATATCCTTTTATTGACCTTAAGCTTAACAGCTCATCGGTTCAGCAATAAATACATTACACAATGGTGAACAAACGGCAAAGAGTAAAACAAATATACGTTGTTACATATTTTCAAAAAGTTCGTAACTGCTTAATGTTTTCATTTTAAACAATTTAATAAGTTTAAACACAGAAGGGTTTTTCCGATAATAACGTTTGATATATTGTTTTCTTAGATCGTTATATAATGGGCAAACCATTATAAAATGAAATTAATCTTCAATTTTATCAGCACAAGTAAACCATGTTCTTTTAGTGCGGTCAGTAGACGACAAACGAAATTTAGTAATACATTTTCTAAAAGGTACAGGTATAAATGTGGTCAAACAATATTGCAGCAAATAGACATCGCTCAGTTATAATGCTATCCTTGATTCGTAAGAGAAATAGCCAGAACCACATACCATTGCTACCAGATATTTTGTCATGCTATTTATTGTACGAGTTAATAGTGCGCCACACTATTATAATGCTATCCTTGATTCGTAAGAGAAATAGCCATAACCACTATTGCTAACATATATCTTGTCATGCTATTTATTGTACAAGTTAATAGTGCGCAAGAATATTATAATGCTATACTTTATCTGTGTGAGAAATAGACAGAACCATATACCACTGTTAACAGATGTTTTGCCATGCTATTTATTGTGTGAGTTAATAGTGCGCAAGAATATTATAATGCTATACTTGATTCGTATTAGAAATAGCCAGAACCACATACCACTGTTACCAGATGTTTTTGCCATGTTATTTATTGTACGAGTTAATAGTGCGCAAGACTATTGTAATGCTATTCTTGATTCGTAAGAGAAATAGACAGAACCATATAGCGCTGCTATCAGATGGTTTTTGTCATGCTATGTATTTATAGAGCGCAAACATATTATGTTTACACCAATATAATACGTAGCGGTCTCTGGGTATAAAACTCGCACACTATAAAATGTGTAACAAATAATATGGCAAAACAACTGGTATTTAGTTCTGTACATACCATCTTTCTGTATTATGATTACTCGGGATAACCGTTCCGATGATTCCGTACCCATGTACATGTTGTAGGTTGTATTGTACCAAAGAAAAGAAAAAAGATGCGTGTCAAAGTTCGAGGTGCACTGTTCAATTAAAACAGCTGCGGCTGTCATTGATAGAAATATATAACATTGATTACTTGTGGGCGGGCAGCGTGGCCCAGTGGTACAGTGCCCGCCTGATGCGCGGTCGGTCTAGGATCGATCCCCGTCAGCTGACCACTGGGTTTTTTTCTCGACATAACCATATGTCCGACGCCGATATAACCGTAATTACAATGTGTTGAGTGCGTCGTTAAACAAACCTAAAAAAAAAATGATTACTTGTGCACATAAGTGTACGAGACAGGGGGTGGGGTGGCGGGGACGGAGGAGCTTCTTCAAATTATAGCAAACACGATAGAGATATTGGAGCAAAATTACGTTTTTACATTGCATTTCCATAGTAATAATAGTTATAATCCATGTGAAAATCCTCAGTGATTCGTTTCCAAGCCTATTTAGCTGTTTGGACGTTTAATTCGGGCAAACATCAACCTATATTATCTACAGAAATGGGATCCCGTACGCCTATATTTGTGTAAATACTATTATCTATTGCCAGTACATAAATACACTGGTATTTGTTATAGAATTGTTATACAGTGTACACCAAAGGTTGAAACTAGTGCAGCGTACCCCCACAATGGAAATGAGATTATCAGCAATAATGAGAATTGCTAATAAAAATATTAATTAAATGTCTCAAATGGTACGTGACCACCCATTTTCTTGCATATAGATTAAATTGGAGGTGACAGACTTTTTATTGGTGTACTGCCCCTTCCGTTTCTACGGCCCTAAATCGTTTAAAAAACCATTATTATTTCTTTAAAAAAAACAAAAAAACCCACCAAAACCCTCAAAACGTATCATGGCTGCAGCCGGTACTAGAATGACACATTCATCATTGCCTCAGGTGAGATACGAAACCAGTACCTACCAGCGTCAAGTCCGATAGCCTTTTTTTAATATTGAAATTGTTACTAGACATATTTACATAACAGTGTATTTTATATATATATACACCATGCTATTGTAAAATAACGTTTTAAAAACATATAATGATCACCAAGACCAACAGCCTAACCACCACACCACCGAAACAACCCTAAACATTAATATTTACGATATAGGCAGCGGTTTTGTTTTAAAGAGATATAACCAGCGTAGATTTTAATTAAACTTACAGTGTTCTTGAAAAATAATTTGAAATAGATACCCGCTAATAATGAGACCTTGATATTTATATTGTAGTATATGTTTCGACACTGTGGTGTTACATATACAAATAATATTCTCATACATTATCTTTTGTGACACCCAATAGCTGGTGTGTATTTGTATACTGGAATGTCGTTTAATTCATTCATTCATTAATTCATTAATTCATGCTAATAATGGGGCTCAGGAGTGACTTGAAGTGTAACAAAGTGGTATCACATGCTGAAAATTTCCACCCGTATATGAGACTTACTGCTTGTCAAATTATGACAAGAGATATAAAGATATTATTACGATAATAGTGACTGAGGTTTGGTTTAAAATACCAAGTGTTGTCTTATTTCTCTCATGCAGTATGTTAGTACTTTATATAGATATTACTACGCTAATAGTGACTGAGATTTGGTTTAAAATACCAAGTGTTGTCTTTTTTCACTCAGGATGTTAGTACTTTATATAGATATTACTACGCTAATAGTGACTGAGGTTTGGTTTAAAATACCAAGTGTTGCCTTATTTCTCTCAGTATGTTAGTAATCTATACAGATATTACTACGCTAATAGTGACTGACATTTGGTTTAAAATACCAAGTGTTGTCTTATTTCT
>JAECMU010168426.1:0-19662 GCA_016106625.1 Dracogyra subfuscus
CTGCAATTATTTGTCACATCATGATCAGTTTCATAACTATAATAAAGATGACTAATTAATAAAACCTTCTTTTTGTATCATGGCTGTAAGTATAAAGACTCTGAATGTGGTACCAAATAAATCGTGGCCATAGCTTACTTAAAGGGACATACCCTAGTTTTTAAACACTAAGGGATATATTTTATCATTATAGCCATTTTTGATAACTGAAATCATACTTTATTTAGTTTAGATTATCAATTTCCATACACTGAAAGTGTTTTGGTCATCCTGGTGTTTTTAATATCATAAAATGCATTTCTCATATTTTTTAAAATGCATGTGCGTCTGAGAAGTAACTGTTATGTAATCAAGTTTTAGTCTACTTTCAGAGGGTATTTCACCATTTCAAAGTTACAGACTCATGTTTCTCTCAATTCTAACGGTATTCAAATTTGTGACAGGCAGATTAACTAAAGTTAGTGTTAATTTTCACGGGTTGAAACTAGGGTCTTTCTCTTTAACATAACTTCATAGCCATTATTTTGCTGAGATCAGTATTTTTCATTTACTTTACCTTTCACTTTCAATACCTTTAACAAAACTAAATAATATTATCTATTAAATTCTTACACAAAATAAAAAAAATAGCAGTCTTGTACCACCGACATATTTATTAAATTTTTAACAATTAAATTTTCACCGAATTCTGTTTGATGTATATCGCATATATCCAACCAGTAACATACAACTGATATATATATCAAAGGCTGTGGTATGTGTGTTCTATCTGTGAGAAAGTGCATAAAAAGGATCCCTTGCTGTCAATGGAAAAATGTAGCTGCTTTCATCTCAAGACAATGTGTTGTATTAAAACAAAAAGTGTATTGCACCCAATACTGACGATTATTTATTTAATCAAAGTGACCTAAAGGTGTTGTCAGACACAACATAACTTTACTGTTTGAATTACTAACAGTATGTTGAATGTCATTGATCTGCAGAATTCTGATTGGTCCCTCCATCAGGACTTTGACAGCCAGACAGCCTGACCCGGGACGTAATTTCTGACGTGAAATCTGCATGTGTGGTGGCGTATGACCTCGGTGTTCGGGCGAGGGTGGCTCGTCAAAGTTTCGTGGAAGACCAGGTCTGGGACCAAGCACAACAATAGCACCTGTTAAAAATAAATAAATTTATTATAGTAATAAATATATACTGAACTTCATAAACAAAACTCAAAAGTCATGTTTTTTTAACATAAAATAATGTATCGACTTGTAACACCAATTCTTTATTACATTAGAAGTATTCTCCAGCCATGTTTGTCTGTTAGCTAATGTTAAAAGAAATGGCATAACATTTATAAATTAACCTATTTTTATTAAATAGTATTCACATCTGATGAAATGTTTATGATTTACAAACATAAACTCATCAACCTTTGCCTTAACACAACAAGAGGACCTGCTTTTAAGTTATTCAACCATGGCAAATTTAGACGTCATAAAAGATATTTGCTAAACTTTTGTTATCAAGTATACATAGGACACTCACCAAAGCCTCTGTTAATGCTATAGACTTTCTCAAACACTGTATAATTCCAAAATAAACCATTAAATGAATCTTTACCTTCTTGGAGTCCAGAACTGCCACCCACTGCCTGTACACACAGCATACCAGCACTGCATGTCAGTGTACCTGCCTGAAAAACATTAAAACAAAAAACATCTTAAAAACAAGAATATTTATAATAAACTGCATTACAGTAACCTTAAATTTTATTGTACTTTTTCTTCAATCATAAATCAAGGTTTCTGTAAAATTCAAACATCTAGTACATAAAATTAAGTAAAGTTTTCAGCTTGAAATCAATATTTACAAAAGTCAAGCATCACTATAAAATTAATGAACTCTTTAACATGTGTTTGAACCCTATAGTTTGAATAATCCATCAAATATGGAATCAATCCTATGAAAAAGTAAAAAGAAATGATTTATTTAATGACACACTGAACACATTTTATTTTACGGTTATATGGCATCAGACAGATTTTGAGAAGAAACCCGCTGTTGCCACTTCATGGGCTACTCTTTCCAATTAGCAGCAAGCGATCTTTTATTTATGCTTCCCACAGGCAGGAGAGCACAAACCATGGCCTTTGTTGAACCAGTTATGGATCACTGGTTGGTGCAAGTGGTTTACACCTACCCACTGAGCCTTGCGGAGCACTCTCTCAGAGTTTGGAGTCGGTATCTGGATTAAAAATCCCATGCCTTGACTGGGATCCGAACTCAGTACCTACCAGCCTGTAGACCTATGGCCTAACAACGAAGCCACCAAGGCCGGTTCAAGCCTATGGCCCACTGCACTTCAGGTGCATGCTTTACTACTAAGCTATTATCTACACTTAAGACTCGAATAGAGCCTCGGACTTTAAAAAAGTTTGCTGTTATTGTAACATGTAAAGTATACACATTATATATACATCTTACAGTAGCAGGAAACTGCAAACAAGTCTCTTTAACATCATGGCAATATCATATAAATTGCAAGTTTGTCATTTAATTCGAGATTCCCTGTACAGACCCTAGTTTTTTTATAAGCATGGGATATGGGTGTTCTTTCATTCATTTGATTCACCTCAGAGAATTTCCACGTCTGTGTTGACTTGCGCCTGGCGTCACGTTTCCTCAGTTTGAGCGGCACGCACCTGCCAGGCTGCGGGGCGATGTCAGCTATATCGAGAACCAGGCCTTGAGCGGTGGTTGCCTTGCTGTTCCTGGGGTCGCGAGGTGGCATTGAGCCCTCGTGCTCCAGCATACCGTCGCCTGTCATCCTCCACATCTGGGACCGCTTACCCGTCTCCTGAAACAGAACAGTGTGTATCAGAAATCACTTAATATGTGCTATCACTGGAATCTTTATTGAGTCCTAGTTCTAGTCTTAGTAGTAGTAGTCTTAGTCCTAATAGTAGTAGTAGTTGTAGTAGTAGATATTGAGTCTTATGTTATTTTGTTGTTGTAGTAGCTGTGTAGAAACAACAGCAGTAGTAGCAGTAGTAGCAATGGGAGTAGTAGATTTCACTTTTGTTTAAATCAAAGCATAGAAGACGAACATTTGATGATAATTTTTAGATAAATGGAGAAGCTACATTATTCCTCTGCTTAACAAATAAATTATTATTATTATAAATTATTTAACTAAAAGAACTTACTTTCCTCTTGAATACCAAGTTGTTGTCATGGACGCAGTCCAATACTAATTCCCTGTATGAGCCAGTATAATTTCTGAAAAGAAGATGTACAAATATTATTCATATGTTACTTGAGTATCATCAACCCACAGTCAAGAGTAAACACCATCTTAACAAGATTGACTATATTAAACCAATATGTTGCTATCAAAAGCCTAAAACAGGAAATATTTTGTTTTTAAACTTTTGATTAGCACAAGTTTGTGATTAGTTGAAAATTGAATAGCAATTACTATTGAAAGTTTTAGAATTGTGTAGTAGCAATCTTTGACATTTGCATTGTTAATCGTAAATACAATACTAATCAAAATGTTTCCAGAAAAGTATGCCACCACGACAAATTATAACTGAATCAAAGAGCCCAGAAGCAAATCTAGATATAATAAAAACGGCTCTAAGAGTTATATTTGAAGAGTTCAGGTGCAAAATGCGATATAAAGGATTTTCGTTCTAGTTTTTAGTTAAAGCCTTTATTATTATATGTCAGTAAGGGCTAAGCCTGATGATTTGCTGCAAAACGTGATTGATCCTTATGAAATTGTATTGGATAAATCCTGTTTTTGTTTAATCAAAAGGCGATATACGCCAATTACAATTATTTTTGTTACTCAAAATTAAAAATGGATACATAGCATTTTGCACCTAAACTCTTCATTTGTAGTTGGGTCATGTTTTCAACCAGCTCTTTTTGAAGTAAAACTATACTGGATGATATCATGATCACATTTTATTGTTTAGAATATGAATATTTTTGTTAACAATAAATTCCATGTGTAACAATTAATTTACTGATTCAGGGCCAAATTTACACAGCCTGTTTTTCACTTAGACACATACAACTACACACACATTTTACAATGCTTAAATACCAACGTTTAAGAAAAACAGGCTCATAAATTCGGCCCATAATGATTTATAATTCAAACCTTTTTAATATGCTTTATTATGTGAGTAGATTATTTTACTGTCTATTTTAAGGCTACAAACTCAGGACAGTCCCTATTACATAGGCATTATTTGAACTTCAGAAAACTGAAACTACCTGCTGAAGGTGTGAGTTGCTGCGATGTATATGAAGTTTTCATAGCACAGCTGAGGTCCTTCCTCCAGCTTGTTGAGGTTGTACGTGGCAGACGTTCCTCCCGGAATCTTCAGAGTCAGTTGAGAACTCATAGTGGGTTCGTCCCAGGCATATGGAACTAGGAAAAATTGAACACAACGATATCACACAGAGCTATAAAAATGGTTTTATAGGTTAACTTTTCAATCTTTTATAGGAGCAGGATTTAGCTGTTGGTTGAGTGCTCGCTTGAGGTGCTTCCATCGCAGGATCGAACCACCTCGGTGGATCCATTCAGCTGATTGGGTTTTTTCTCGTTCCAATCAGTGCACCACAGTTGGCCAAAGGCCATGGTATGTGCTTTCCTGTCTGTGGGAAAGTGCATGTAAAAGATACCTTGTTGCATTAGATAAAATGTAGCGGGTTTCTTCTGACTACAAGTCAGAATTACCAAACATTTTCCATCCAAAAGCTGATGATTAATTAATTAGTGTGCTCCAGGTGTCGTTAAAAAACAACAACTACTTCTTCAATATTTTATAATAAATGTTTTAGTAAAAGGATTCAAGATTAGATGATGACAGCATAATAACACATTAGCTTCATTTTCTTTCTGTAAACACATTTTATTTATGGTTATATGGCATCAGACATATGGGTAAGGACCATACAGTTACAGAGAAAGGAAACCCGCTGTTGCCACTTCATGGGCTACTCTTTTACTCTTAGCAGCAAGGGAGATTTTATATGCACTATCCCAAAGACAGGATAGTACGTCACAGCCTTTGTTACACCAGTTGTGGATCACTGGCTGGAACGAGAAATAACCCAATGGGGCCACCGATGGGAATCAAAGTTAAACCGACCGTGCATCAAGTGAGTGCTTTACAACTGGGCTACATCCCGTCCCTAATTCTCTACAGATGAAAAGTTTTATAATACAATGGGTGGATGTGGGTTTTTTTTTTTTTTTTATCAAGTTGTTCATATATAGGCTGTACAGGTATATATATATATATATATATATCCACATATATAAAAAGAAAAACCTTTGGTGCCTGTCAAAGCCACAGTAGCAGACACAAATTACTGCCTGCTACCTACAAACGAACACTCAGCGAATGCTACAAAAGATGCAGCTGTCACATAGGATCATTTATTGAATATTATCTTGTATATAAGGCTCATAGAATGATTAAAAGCACCAAGCTGTAATGAGACCCACCAGAAGAATGTGGCTTCAGTTGTTTCCTCAAACAATCCTCTGTGGTTCCAGTCTGATAAAACAAGATGGGTACCTGAAAATTTAAAATTACGTATTAAATAAAATCCATACATTAACACACCATGAAAACCATTTCACATCATTTTAACAATATAAAAAGCTGCTTTTATAAAGAGCCAATCAGCCTCTACTACTTGAAATCCAATGGCAATTACCGTACAGTATGAACTTATTTAGCATTCAGTTTATACATTTAATGTAGTTTGTTAACCATTAGATTGTTTGTAAATGATTTTAATTCCAGAAATGTTGCAAAAATTACAAGGAATCTCTTTCACAATAAACTTGCCACTATTTCTGGACTAAGACCTAAAAGTGAAAAATGCCTCAATTCTACAATGTAATTTTAGTAAAGCAAACAACTCGCCTCTGAATGGTTATCCAGCCTGAATGGTGGCGGCATGACATCACCGTCAGCAAATATGATGAAGAATGTCGGCCCCTGAAGCAGCACTTCTACCTTCAGCAACAAGCAGTCACTGTCATTGTTTCTGCAATGTTAACAAACTATGAATAATATGTTTTGTAATGCTGAATATTTAATTGAAAACAGACATCTTTTATTATATTACCAATGATAATTTTACTATTTCTTACCTAATATATAACATGGAATATATGAGAAGGGCATGGTGGCAAACAAAATAGGACACCATGATAATATTTTTCTTCCCATTGACAATGTCGGAGTTTCAGGGCACAACGGCAAGTAAGGAGGGAAGGAAGGAAATATTTTACTTAACGACACACTCAACACATTTTATTTACGGTTATATGGCATCAGACATATGGTTAAGGACGACACAGAAATTGAGAGAGGAAACATGCTGTTGCCAATTCATAGGCTGCTCTTTTCAATTAGCAGTAAGGGAGCTTTTATATACACCATCCCATAGACAAGTTAGTACATACCACAGCCTTTGATGTACCAGTCGTGGTGCACTGGCTGAAGCGAGAAATAGCATAATGGGTCCACTGACGGGGATCGATCCCAAACAGACCATGCATCAAGCAAGTGCTTTACCACTGGACTATGTCCCACACCATTAAGGAAGGCAACCACATCAGTTGCCATCATTGCTATGTTATCACAAGTAGAGCTAGTTCATACATACCTCATATTAATATGGAAAGAGCTGACTTTGTCAATGAAGAAACCTCCTGACCAATGGCAGCCAGGCTTATCCATCTGAACACAGAGCAACTGGTCAAAATCTGTCCTCGGCCAATGAAATGCTATTTTACAGTCAGGCAGAGCCACGAGATGATCAGCCACTCCAGCAAATTTCTGATGAAAACAAAAACAGTGTGATATTAATAGACAAATGCAGATGGCTATTATAATTAAATATGTAAATGAACATTTAATACAGTGAGATGATATCTTAAAGCAGGTTGCTAAGTTAGTGCTTTAAATTTTGTAATTAAATTTTTTTATATTAGAAATGTATAATAATTTGTATAAATTATAATTAGATTTTATTACAACAAATATGAATTACAGGGGCAGTCTCAAAGTTGCAAAATAACCAAAGATATTTCTTCATTTTCGTTATAAAATGTAAATATTATGCAAAACATGCATCCAAATAATTTAATTTACCACTACATGTATTTTAAAATTTTATATTATTGTTTTAAGGTAATTATGCAAATATTAATATGACAGATGCAACTTTGGGAATATACCTTCTCACAATTTTAATACTTACTAAGAAAACAATAAACAAAATTAAATCATTCAATACAACAAAACTGAACACACTCAAATAAATCATTTATAAAAATAATAAAATGTCTGAAAAACTTGTGGGACAGATGGACAAACAGAAGGATGGAGACATGGAGGGGACTCAAAAATATTAAAGAGTATACATATATTCATGCATGCACTTAGAATACTTCAGTAAGGTACAAATCTTTCAGGGATTTTTGTAATCATCATATAATTACAGTCCTTCAAATATAATGTAGAATTGCATGCACCTAAAACAATGATAGCATTATACATAATGACAGCATTTAGCAAGTATCTGAAGAGTTTACAAACAGATGGATATATCTTAGCTATCAGTTGTACATGGGAAAAGAAATTTAAACATTTATCAAACTAACTAGCAAATATACTGCATGTGCATATCATGTTTTTGACGGTGTACTAAATATCAAACAAACGTCTGCTGGAGAAAATCACCAAATTACTCTTTGCAGGGCTAGCTCTGGCAGCCGCCAAATTCACCAATTGTGAATTTTAAAAACATTTGGCAAATTTTATTTTAAGTTGACGAAATAATTAGAAAATAACTGATTTTCTGTCATTTTTTTGAAATTTAATAGATAATTTGGTGAAACTCTGTGTTAATTCAGAGCTACATGTAGTCTGCTTTGACATGGGGTTACTGTAGTTACTGTAATGTTATATAATGTAACAATAATTACCTCAATACTGTTTATTTCTTGCTAAATTATCAAAACAAAAATAACTACTAATGGCAATTGTATTTTTTTAGTCTTGTAACACAGTTTTTAGTTGCTGTGAGGGTTGATAGTAAAGTGAAGTTTAAAAGCTGGCAATGCAACAGAAGTGTTTACTAATTAAGGAATGAATCAGCATCTATGGTGTTTCATATTTTAATTATGTGTACACAATTCAAGTTCGCCCTTGATAAGGGTTATTTGTTTACTGAACAAGCTATATGATATAAATGCAAATTTGCACTGGATATTTTAATTATTGTACCTACAGGTACGTACTTACCGTATTTGACCGGAAATAAGCCCATGTCTTTGAATAAGCCCCCCTCCGTTTTGATAGCATTTAAGAAATAGGCCCTCATTCGTAAATAAGCCCACCCCCAACTTCGTCACTACACAAAATTGCAAGTTTGCTCAAAGTTCATTTAAAAGGTCATACCTCCTGCAGATGATTAAACACAAATGTAACACACTATTTTACCACCAGTTAGGTTTAGCAGTCTAACAGTAAACAGTGTGTAACATTGTTTTCAATTTCATGCCTGCAGTATTTCTTTGAAATAAACAGCACTGGTAAGTAATTTTAACATAGAAGGTGTGGTTCTGATAATTAGATCCTAGTAAAAATAAATATTTTTTTAAATTAATAAACAATTATTATTTATTAATAACAAATGGAACACTAATTAATAGATGTGTTACTCAACGTTTTTTGTTTTCTTCCTAGTTAATTTAATTATTATTAGTTAATTTAATTATTATTAGTTATTTTAATTATTATTTTTTCCCCAACAAAACTGGCCCCTTGTCTGGGAATAAGCCCACCCCATGCTAAGCTCACAATGAGTTGTCTTGGCCCCCTGGGCTTATTTCCGGTCAAATACGGTAGTCTTGAAAATAATTTTAAAATAATTATCTATTAGCAATAAGAAAAAAGCCAGCATTAAAAAACAATAAACAAAAAGAGATAAACAAACACCCCCCCAAAAAAAAACCCACCCAACTATAAATAAATGTTTATAAAACAATAAAATAAAATAAAACATTACTCAAATCACTTTACAAGCCATAAGCAACAAAGCAAACTAGTGTCAGGGCTCTTAATTACATTTCTAGGATATTTTCCAAGATGTGATGATACTTTTCTAGGATTTAATTAATGAAGTTTAACAATACCGAAGCACAAAAAACACAATGGCTATTGGGTGTCAAACATTGGCATCATAATTACATGTACATGTATGTACAGGTTTACTCAGTTTATAAGAAAAGATTTAAACAAATATAAAAAATTTACATTTTAAAACCTTGGCGTTCCCATTTGAGGTAATCTAAAGATAGCGTATGTTATACCAACAGCATCTTACTGAGTCTCGGCTGGAAGGAAGGAAGAGATGTTTTATTTAATGACATCCTCAATATTTTTTTATTTTTTTTTACGGTTATATTGTTAAGGATCACTTGGATAATGAGAGGACAGCCAATGCTGCTATTCTTTGTGCAACTCTTTTCAGTCAGCAGCAAGGAATCTTTTATACTCACCATCCCACAGACTTTCTTACACCAGGGCCCATGCTTATAACACAAGGTCTAGACTTTAATGAAGTCCAGACTTTAACGTAATTCTATTTGAATGGCGTTGCCATGATGTTGAAGTCTGGACTTTATTAAAGTCTAGACTTTAAGGTTTATAAACACAGGGCCAGTTGTGAAATACTGGCTGGAAAAAGCCTCTAAGTTGGAAGTGTGTTTAATACTACCATTGGTGTCATATGTGACAGGATTTGTTGTCACTGTCATTTTATCTTGCCAGTAAATCTATATAATTTGTTGAGCACAACTAGTTATGGGTTATTCAAAGGTGTTTACCGATACATGTATATCCAACATGAGCACTATAAATTCTAATTTTTAAAAATTAATTATTCGGGTACGGTGTTGTAGCATAATCTATTTATGTTGTCTTAAAAGTTTCAATTCTGGCCACTTGTTAGCCAAGTCATCCATGGCATATTGTTATAGATGTACATTTCAAGTTTATAAAATGTAGACGTTTACCCTTTAATACAATAGTATGAGTCTTTGGTATGACATCATATTTTAAATGACGTCAGAGAAAGTTTTATTTACAGAGAAGAGGAGATTAGTCTGGTAGATGCTAGAAGTTTCCAGAAACGTCTAGAAAGTGACAAATGGTATAAAAACACTTTGTGCGTGTTCAAAGACAAGCAAATTTTCTTATTAATGAACAACATAGCCACGTGCTGTTTTACATCTGAGTTCTGTGCAAACGCCTCATTCTATTCACAATTACATCTGCCCAAGACTGAAGACAACGACAACAACCGATCATTGAGAATACATCGGAGATCGACATTACATCAGAGACCGACATTTCGTGGACTGATTCAGTGACATTTAGTAAGATTGATAAGAATCTGATTATTGTCATTAGTTGTAATTTACTTACCATATATACTGACTTGTAACTGTAACTTATATTTAATTATTTTATTAAATTGTTAAATATAATACAGTGTTCTTTATTATGTTGGCTTCTCGTAAATAAAAGGTTATTTCTACTATACCGTAACAATATATTTAGATGGAATCACCTTTACAGGCCTCGGAAAATTGTGTGAATGATCGCTTTGCTCGCACAAGTCTAGTTTTGCATAACCCATCTTTTTGTTTTTGCAACAAAAAAAAATAATAATAATAATAAAGACATTAAAAATATTTTAGAGTATCGTTTGTCACATAAGAATATATTTGTAACATGCGACGCAAAATGAAATGGGTTATCTTAACAATAATTGCACAATCCATATTTGGGTTACGCTAACTTTTAATTCTCAGAGGCCTGCTTTAAAGTAATTTTTCTCGAGAGCAGTTTTCGATGCGGAATGAGCGGGATAACAAAAACCAGGCCATGCACATGGAAACGCTGCTACTGATAACCACAGAAGTGATTTGTAATGTGTTAGTTTTTCACATTCTGCATTCACATATGCAAAGCTAAAACCCATGCATTTGGACAATGGTTCTAACAGAACACCAACACCTTTTCAGGAAAGTTAAGCATTTCAATGACAGAAAGAAATCTAGTATTTTCCAGAACTAGTCAGGCATATAAAAACCTTGTCAGTGCGTAAACAAAGCACTATAAGTAAACTAAAACACCAAACATCGAAATGTTTATAATTATGACAAGTAGCAAACCATATCTTGAAGCCAATGTCATGATAAAGTGAAAATACACTTACATTCTAAATGCTTTTCAGCAATAATAATTAAACACACACATAATATCTTTTGCAGCACTGTAAATATTTTCTCTACAAAAAAACCCCAAGCTGTATTTCCATTCTGAATGCTGTTAAGTTCTGTGCATTCTCTATGAGCTAGCAAGCTGCCCTATGTATGTATATATATATAATAGGGAATGTGGGGAGTTCAAAACTGGCCACACAGAACTCACCCACGTGTTGGTTGTAGCGGCATGCTTAGTGGATTTTGCCATATCTCTGAAATCCTGCAAAAATTCATTGTTATAATTCCACCTATCTAAAGGCTGATTTTATAAGTAATATTCGTCTAACCCACCTCTGCTCCATAACACTAGATATGTCTCAATAACACAATAAGTCCCAGTTTTTGTACAACTTGATGGAAGGACTGATGTACAAACAGACTGTCAGATGGATGGAATAATTTGTTACTAGATATCTGTATGGATACATTTTGAATATCTAACTAAAATCAAGTGGTGAAAACAACAACAAACATGTTTATTTTTTAACAAGTGCCTTACAAAAATCAAAACAGAATCCATGAACTGCTTATTGGCTCACAAATATTTAATGTCAATAAAAATCATGAAAGTACGCAGCCATTGCAAACAAGTGAAGCTACTTACATAGGAGAACACAAAAGTAGATCCAAGATTATAAGGGTCAAAGCAATTTAAGCCTTGCTAATATGGAGGACAGAATGTGCTAATGGATAAGCCAATAGTTGACAAATGAAAGAGGACAAACCGACTTTTGAAGACGGACAAAAGAACAAAGAAAAAAGAAAATGAAAGCAAAAAGGAATTGTCTGTAAATGTTGTGATTTTGGGAGTTATCAATTCACCATACCTAGAATAATTAAGCTGAGGCTTTGGGTTTTTTGGGGGTTTTTTTACACACACATGTATCATGATTTTTGGAGCACATGATGAGAATGTGTGATGTAACTTAGGATCTTTATTTCTGCACTGTGACATCAATAATCTATTACAATTTCATGGTATCTTTCTTTCTAGTTATATTTTTATGACACTGACCAATACTGCTGTCCTTACCTGTTCAAGAGTGTTGTGTCTCTGGGCAATTAGTAACTTGTGGTGTGACTGGTTGTCAATGATGAATCTCGGAGCAAAGGTCACGATGGTGGTATCACGATATCGCCCACGTCCCGGACTGACTTCAATACCAATCACATAAACCCTAGATTTAGTTAAAAAACAAACAAAGATAATAACATTTACAACACATTAATGTTACCATTACTCTTACATCTGTCTAATAAATGAAACTATTGGCAAATGTCAATACGGGGTGTGTTGATATATACAATTATAACTTATGTTGAAATGCTAATTATCGTCTTAGTAAACCAATTTATAAATTCAGTGTGTTTATTTGTGTAAATACAAAACAAGACTTACAGTAAACCAAATGCAAATATCAATTAAATAAAGTTATACAGTGACCATATCAATTGAATGCTATTAAATACATTAAGCATATGTTTAAGAGCCAGTTCTGAGCTTGTAACATGTTTCCCACTAACAAACCCATTTTGCTGACTAAAATGCATTAAATAAATTTTTTGTGTAGAATATCAATGTCTGTTATTTCCCATGCTTCTGATCATCCTAATGTTTGTAATAATCCCAACTGGATTTTACCTAACCAATCATTACGCACATGTATATATGAATAAATATATATCAGGGAAATAAAATGAAGCGATAAACATTAAAATTATCAGCAAAACATTTAAAATTCTCTGTCAAATAATGATATTCTAAATAAAAAAATATATTTAATGTAATTTTAATCATTAAAAAGCAGGGCACAATATTTCACATGAACCGCCATTCTGTTCATGTGTCGGTTGAGCAAAATTAAATTTACGCGAACCGCAAATGGGTTACATCATGACCTGTAAACATTCAGAAATTTGCAAACTTCACGATTACAGGAAGTTTATTCATCCAAACATACTACTACTAGTACTAGTATTCCGACAAATATTTTAGGCTGAACTTTAGATACTTGATGCACAGCAAACCAGTAAACAACATTATATTGCAACAGTCGTAACTTGCAACCAGTCTAAACTTTTAAAAATGTTATAAAGAAATGTGTTCAGACTGCTAGGGATGTATATATTATCCACTGCTATTTTATCTCTTAAAGGTATATATATATGTAGATATAATATTGGATTGGCTATAATTTTGCATAATAATGTTAAAAACACAGTGGTACAGTGCCCGCCTGATGCGCGGTCGGTCTAGGATCGATCCCCGTCAGCTAACCACTGGGGTTTTTTCTCGACATAACCGTATGTCCGACGCCGATATACCCGTATTTATAATGTGTTGAGTGCATCGTTAAACACACAAAAAAAGAAGAAATAGAAATAAAGTTAAAAACAGTTTTAACATAAACAGGAATCCAAAAACAGCTAAAAACTGTATTTAAAATATAATTTCTAAGTAATTTTGAGATAACCTATCAGGTAACCCACGGGTGTCGCAAATATAATTCATGTAACCGAACAATTGGTTACCTAGGTAACAACCACATGAACCAACTTCCGGTTCCCTCAGATTTCAAAATATTATGTCCTGAAAAGGCTTTTTGAAACATCTCAACAAATTCGTCGAACAATGGCAGAAAGGTTAAGGCTGTCTTTTTAATACATATTAAATATGTTAATTGAGTTTATGCAGAGTAAATGATATTGGTTAATATATTAAGGAAAATAAAAATAAAAATAAATTTTAAAAGGTGGTAACTAGAAGCAAAGTGTATATTAGTAACAAAAGACCACCTTATGACAAAGAAGGTAAATATATTTCCAAAAGCAAACAAATTATAAATACAAAAATGTAAGAAAACAGGACTATTTCCTATAGGGCATGACACTTCATATAATATAATTAATTTTCGACATTAAATTTAATTTTAAATATACATATTAATCATAAAATAAAGAACAAAATAACATAAATAATAAATATAAGAGAGTTAATAAAAATAAAGTAATTTAAAAATATAATAATTTTTATTATTAAAAACCCCCACCCCAGAACAGTAATTATTTAATGTAAAAAAAATAAAAAAATAAAAATATCTTGACAAATTTCTGTCCCTGATATTGTGAAATGGTCTTTCAATGTTTATGTAAAAACTTTGAAGGTTTTTTTTTTTTTTTTTTTTAGCCCTTTGATGTGAAAACCTTAAAGATAGCAAGTTAAACAGATTACATGCAAAGTATATCAACCCCAAATGATGGCCAGTGGTTGAAAGATTGTGCAATTGCAAAATACATAGTATTATGGAACAGTACATATACATGTATGATGTATCTTACCACAATTTGTGGTACTCTGGACTATTTATCTAATAGATCATTTGTGCACCAGAGTCAACCTATAGCTTGGCCCATGCTGCATGCTGAAAAAACTTCTGTTTCCAAGATATACTCGGTTTCATTATGTAAAAATCAAAGATTTAAAAAACCTAGACAAACCGTTATTTATTGAAAAAACAATTTGTCAGGACATGTTAGTAATGTTAGTAACCATTAAAATGTTTGAACATTTAATTAATAATAGTTCAAATTTTAATAAAACATTATAAGAACATTCAAAGCACATACACCATCTAATATATAAATTAAATAAAAATACAGTCAAACTTTATCATCTTGATGCTGAAGGGACTAAACAAATGATCTCAAGACAAACACAATAGTTGTGGGCGACGATTACGCTATTGAATAATGTTTCAACCTCAAGATATCTTGGGCTTGGGAGATTACAGTGATCAAGATAACAACACTTGACTGAATATAAAAAAGGTCTTGTTTTTTGTCCTTTACAGAACCAATACATGTAATTTCAAATAATTAAAAAACATTTAACTAAACTAAAACCAGTTACCAGACCATGATCCACATACAAAACTGAGGTTATCAATATCAGCAGGCGATGATCCAAAATCCAGCGGCCAGCTACAGGAGAGACCAGAAGACAAAAAGGTCCTTCTGGAAGACCAGTCCTTGGTTTTCATACCACACGTCCCTGCACCACACACAGTATTCCGTACTTCCAAAGGCAGAGAACATTTTGCTTTCAAAATCTTGATTAGTGCTATTTCCATTCAATTAAAAGTGGATTAGCAACTACTGTTTAATTTTGTTTAAATAGTTTAGTGATCTCTGAAACTTTCATAGTAAATTGTGACATGATTCTGAACAAAATGTTGGCCGATTCAATTTCTTGACCAAATAATTTTTTTTAGTTTTTGTGTTTAGTTCTGTACTACACCAGCAAAACTTTATTTATTAATGACCAGGGGCTGAAGTTGCTATTGGTAAATTCATCCAAATGTATTTAAAATTCAGTTGATGATTTTTTTTTTTTTAACTTGCTAAAAACCTAATTTGACAACTGAATTAATACTTGTATTTTGGCATTTAATATTTAAACAAGAAATAAGATGCAGATTCAGATGCAACTATAAACCAAGTTTCATTGATTTAGCACTTATAGTTTCTGAGAAATGGACGTACATGCAAACATTTTACATTGAGCTAAATGCCAATAGGTTTTTTGGTTGTTATTTAAAAAAATATCATGCATAATAATGGACACTCATAGATGCCACTATATAGCAAGTTTAATTATTCTAGAAGTTATAGTCTGTAAGAAATGGAGCTAAAAGTGAAAACTGAACATTAATGCCAAATGCAAAATTTGATGCTGTTGCCAAGGCCAGATAAAAAATGGCTTTAAATATAATGTCAAAATACCTCAATGGCTTACAATGTTCAAAGCTTAATGGAACTACTTTATTTTCATATTACAGTTTAACTTTGTAGTTTAGGTAAAAAAAAAAAAAAATGGCCTTCAAAATCATTTCCATATTATCTGTCTTGTGTGGTGAAGTACTGCCTGGCAAGAAAACTCAGGAGACCAATCATGCATGCCCGGTGCCAGGACACCAGGTCATACACACTTACTGAATCGTGTGTGGAATGGCTAATGAGAATTTCTGTCGCACCTGATGCTGGAGGTTTACTAACCAATCAGGCCTGTTCTTGTCCCGAGGGGTGACATTCAGCTGACGCATTCCAATACCGCGGTCCAAGGGAAAACGAGGACACCTAGAAAACAGCACAATGCAATCAATAACAAAAAAAGCACCAAAAAACCCAAAACAGTGTATCAAATTTACAAATCCAGGTTACATGTATGTCTTACATGTGTGTAACTACATCTTTTAGAATGCTTCAACACACAAATTTATGAAAACATAGGCTTCGTAAATTCACCTCAAAATCTAATTGGTTAAAGGGACATTCCTAAGTTTGCTGCAATTTGTAAGATGTTATCGACTAACAAATACTTTTTAAAACTTGTAATTACATATCAAATATATTTTTCTGCACAAAATATTAGTGGCTGTACATTAAAAGTTTTTCCAATTGTTCTAATATTTGTACTAGGTTAAATTTCAATTTATTTTCTAAAATATATTTTTTCGTAGACAAAATCCAGTTTGGGCTTACAAATATTAAGATGACCAGAAACACATTGAATATACAGACACTGATATTCTCAACAAGAAAATATATGTAATATGTAAATTTAATCGTAGAAATATTTTATTAGTCGGAAATATCGTACAATGCAGCAAACTCAGGAATGTCCCTTTAAGCCACCAACAAAACATTTTATTGCTTTGTTATTAGATTAACTGTAAGAAGATTATGAGCAAATTGTACAATAAAAGATTAAGAATGAGATTACATTCTAAGGATCCAAATATTCATAACTGATGGACATTTATTTCATTATTGCTTAAGATTTGCTTTTATAAATGTAGTAGCTTTTCTTACCACTGAGGAAGAGATTCTGAGCCATGAACTTTCTTGCCAACTCTCATTGTGCAGCTAAAAAACACGAAACAAAAACATTAATTAAGAAAGAGAAGAGTGGTTCTTTATGAAAGAATAAATTCTGTTATTTTTAACTAATTTAAAATATTTCTATTTATTGTTATTCAAGAGACGGCATTCTTTTAGCCATGTAAATCAGTATTACAGAAACTGAACAATCTAGACAGTTTATTAAAAAACCTGATAGTTACAACATCTGCATTAATGAGGTTTCATCACTGTACCAAAGACATTAAATGCTAAATAGATTACTGTATGAGTAGTTAATTGATACCATTTATCTTAAGAGTTGTTTTAAAATGTATCTAATGATCGACACTAACATCACCCAGGAGCAGCAAGTAGTATATGTTTAAATTATTATCACACATTTTTATTATTGCTATTAGTATGTGTCATCAAAATTAATGAATAATGTTTTCACCAATGGGTGTGCAGGGATTTTAGATTAGGGTAGCCCCACTCCCATGGCTAGTGATATTCATTGTTGGGCTAGTAAATAACAAATATTGCCATGCCCCGACGGTTAATGAATTTTCTTTGTCAAATGTTGCAGTTGTCTATTTTTTAAATACAAATATCCTGCTCCCCCCCTAACAGCCCAATCTCCCTCTTTAGGTGACATATCTGATTATTACTATTATTTGGTAAAATTATATTAACTTAAAGTAAAGTAAGGCTAGTTACTTTTTAATTGTGGCTAGTACATTTTTAAAATCACTGATCCCATGACTAGTGGATTTTATAAAATTTCTAGAGGTCCTGGGTGTGTAATTAAGTCTCCTAGATGTTACTTACAGGAAGGGTGACTCCTTGTCTGAGAAGCTGAAGAGAAGTGGAGAAACACTGCGAGCCATCTCGTGCTCTTCACCCTGGCCCGCTGCCTCAGTGGGAGCCCCGTCTTGTCGGAACACCAGCGGAACTCCCGCCTTGTTCACCAGCCAGTATGGACACAGCACACTCAACTGAAAATACCAGGAAAATTACATCATTCTCACTTGTGCAATATTTATTTTTGAACAGTGTATGCACTGTAAACATATTCAAAAGCTAAATGGAAAATATTGATGCCACTGTGTTATATAGTATTTCATTATTCATGAGTTATAAAATGGATGCAAGGCAGACACAATAGATTCAAATGAATTATGGGGAAGAAAGTAGCATTCACATGGCTGAAAATGGATACATGATGGAAGATCAGTTATTTGGATGGCCGATAGAATATACTGGGACCACTCTTAGGTGGTAGCAGAAAATGCACTAAGATGAGAGCACAACAATCTCTGTGTATTTCCCTGCACCCACCTGGCATCCTCATCCTCTACCGCCAATAAAGCTGGTCTGACCCACGGCACTAACTAATGGCTGCTGGTAGTAATCTATAAAAGATCCCTTGCTTTTAATGAGAAAATTCAGTAGGATTTCTCTAAAACCGACAAATCAGAAGTACCAAATGTTTGACATGCAACAGCCGATGGTTAATAATTCAATGTGCTCTAGTGGTGTCGTTAAATAAAACAAACAAAAATAAAAAAACAATATAAAAGTATATTGAATGAAGTGAGGTTGTAGTCAGGTTCAGCCCATTTTTGTGGGTTCCAAGGTCTATGAATCCTGGATTAATCCGAGGTACCTTTAGAGATCCTCCCTTGTAAGTGTTGATGCGCACTATGAGCTCGAGCATCCGGTTCTTGGTGTGGGAGTCCATCAGACGCAGCTTCACCTTGTAGTTGTTGGTGTTGGATGGGATCCGCAGCTCACGACACTGTGGGAAGTTCTCCATCTGCACTCCGAAGTACAGGTCCTCACTGAGGTCAGCCTGCAACACAATACAACTAGTCTTACTGGCAGGTAAAATAAGACCAAATTAAATCAAACACTTTTAAAGAGAAGAGATGAATGGATGTATATAACAGTTTTTTAGCCCACGCAGACCCTCTCAGTGACGAGGCATTTGGTCAAAAACCTGACAAACAGTTCTCTTTAAACAACTGATCTAAGCTCTTGTACCCCAAGTCTTTGCTTTGGGGTACACAAGCATACAGAGGGTATACAAATCCCTAATCCCTGTGTGATGCTTTGACAATGAATTTATTTTACCAACATGTTTAATTACAAGATTTTCTTCAAACACATCCAGGTACATTAATATAATGTTAAATAAATATGGAGAAAACTTGAGGTGTTTTCTCTTTTATTATAAATTACCAATCCTCAAACAAAGGCAATTTCCACCACACGGAGTGGTCTGGTCGAACATCCCTAAAGCCAATGGGATGGCCTAAATTCTTCTACTGTATACTGCTCTCTAGTTCCGGTCACGTGACTGTATCTTCCTTCTTTTTCCCTGAGCGCAT
>JAECMU010168443.1:0-12671 GCA_016106625.1 Dracogyra subfuscus
CTGCGAGATCGCAAAATTGCGAGTGTTTAGGCCTAATTCACAAAGCTCTCTTAGGCTCTGTTAGCATCCTCTTTGCAAGTCTTTTAGCATTGAACTGCGAGATCGCAAAGTTGCAAGAGTTTAGGCTTAATTCACAAAGCTCTCTTAGGCTCTGTTAGCATCCTCTTTGCAAGTCTTTTAGCATTGCACTGTGTGATCGCAAAGTTGCGAGAGTTTAGGCTTAATTCACAAAGCTCTCTTAGGCTCTGTTAGCATCCTCTTTGCAAGTCTTTTAGCATTGCACTGCGAGATCGCAAAGTTGCGAGAGTTTAGGCCTAATTCACAAAGCTCTCTTAGGCTCTGTTAGCTTCCTCCTTGCAAATCTTTTAGCATTGCACTGTGAGATCGCAAAGTTGAGAGAGTTTAGTGAATTAGGCCCCTGGATCCTATGAGTTGATGGGTGTTCTAATAGATAATTATCGACTTTAAGAAAACAACCAGAACATACTGATTTAATAATCACTGGCTAATGGATGTTAAACATTTGGTAATTCTGACATAGAGTCTTAGAGAGGAAACCTGCTACATTTTTCTATTAGTAGCAAGGGACATGTTATATGCACCATTCCCAAAACAGGATAGCACATACCATAACCTTTGATACACCAGTCATGATGCATTGGCTGGTCAAGAAATAACACAATGAGCCCACCGACGGGGTTCGATCCAAAACCAACGGCACATCAGTCAAGTGCTTTACAACAGGGTTATGTCTTGCTCTGGCAAGAAAGCAAGTCAACAAGTAAACTAGAAATAGATCCATGGAACACTGATGCTACATTTATGTAAAGTTAAATGGAATAGATGGATGGATGGATGGATGGATGGATGGATGGATGGATGGATGGATGAAAGGATGGATGAAGGGCTACTTGAAGAGATGGAATGATAGATGAGATTGATGGATCAACAAATATGCAAATGGATGGATGTATAGGATAGATGGATGCACAGAAGGACAGATAGACAGAAGAAAGGATGAATGGATAGACAGAAGGATGGATGGATAGACAGAATGATGGATGGATGGACAGAAGGATGGATGGATAGACAGGATGGATAGATGGACAGAAGGATGGATGGATGGATGGACAGTAGAATGGATGGATATACAGAATGAGAGACAGAAGAAAGGATGAATGGATACATAACAGAAGAAAACTTTTGGTTTGGGTTTAAAACTACTCAGGCAGACCTTACTGTTAAAGCAGAAAATTTGATTTAAAAAAAAAATAAAAAATTTAATATGTTATTTCATTTCAACTTATTTTCGTGCTTATATCCAGTTAAGATTCAAGCACACTGTCCTGGGCACACACTTCAGCTATCTGGGCTGTCTGTCCAGAACAGTTAGTGAGAGAGAAAAGGGTGTAGTGGTCTTACACCTACCCATTGAGTTGTTAAAACTCGTCCTCAGTAGGAGCTGATACCGGGCTGTGAACACTGTACCTACCAGCTTTATGTCCGATATCTTAACCACGACACCAATATTTAGTATTTTGTGTTTGACAACATCGAGGGAAGTAACTAGCTATCTGTTTATGTTTTACACTATATTTCTGTTGACAAAACACAAATAATGAATACATATGTAGCCATTAGTTGATAGTATTGTCAGTAAAGTTATATACATGTACTATTTAATATAATGAGTCACTGTTGATAAAAAGCTTATTTTGTTTAACAACACTGCTGGACCACAATGTATGGGAATAAATTTAGGTTATTTATTTGTCAATGTTTATTATTTCTGTTACTGTATAAATTCTAAAAAATTAAATTATTTTATATTTTGTGCATAATATAAATGATGGTTAACATTGAGGTTATTGTGCTTTTGACACCAAAACATACAAAATGAAAACCAACAACAAAAACAATTTGTTTTGTTTAACAATACCACTAGAGCACACAGATTGTAAAATGTATATGTAATTATATGTAAAATAGTTGGATTCACCAACAATTCAGAATCCTAATTCACAAAGGTCTCTTAGGCTCTGTTAGCATCCTCTTTGCAAGTCTTTTAGCATGGCACTGCGAGATTGCAAAGTTGCGAGAGTTTAGCCCTATTCACAAAGCTCTCTTAGGCTCTGTTAGCATCCTCTTTTCAAGTCTTTTAGCATGGCACCACGAGATTGCAAAGTTGCGAGAGTTTAGCCCTATTCACAAAGCTCTCTTAGGCTCTGTTAGCATCCTCTTTTCAAGTCTTTTAGCATGGCACCACAAGATTGCAAAGTTGCGAGAGTTTAACCCTATTCACAAAGCTCTCTTAGGCTCTGTTAGCATCCTCTTTTCAAGTCTTTTAGCATGGCACCGCGAGATTGCAAAGTTGCGAGAGTTTAGCCCTATTCACAAAGCTCTCTTAGGCTCTGTTAGCATCCTCTTTTCAAGTCTTTTAGCACTGCACTGCGAGATCGCAAAATGCGAGTGTTTAGGCCTAATTCACAAAGCTCTCTTAGGCTCTGTTAGCATCCTCTTTGCAAGTCTTTTAGCACTGCACTGCGAGATTGCAGATTTGCGAGAATTTAGTGTATTAGGTCCCTGGATCCTATGAGTTGCTGGGTGTTCAAATAGATAATTATCGACTTTATGAAAACAACTACCGGTAGAACATCCTGATTTAATAATCACTGGCTAATGGATGTTAAACATTTGGTAATTCTGACATATAGTCTTAGAGAGGAAACCTGCTACATTTTTCTATTAGTAGCAAGGGATATGTTATATGCACCATTCCCAAAACAGGATAGCATATACCACAACCTTTGATACACCAGTCATGATACACTGGCTGGTTAAGAAATAACTCAATGAGCCCACCGACGGGGTTCGATCCAAAACCAACGGCACATCAGTCACGCACTTTACAACAGGGTTATATCCTGCTCTGGCAAGAAAGGAAGTCAACAAGTAAACTATAGAAATGGATCCTTGGAACACTAATGCTACATCTATGTGAAGTTAAATGGAATAGATGGATGGATGGATGGATGGATGGATGGATGGATGGATGGATGGATGGAAGGATGGATGGATGGATGGATGGATGAAGGGCTACATGAAGAGATGGAATGATAGATGAGATTGATGGATCAACAAATATGCAAATGGATGGATGTATAGGATAGATGGATGCACAGAAGGACAGATAGACAGAAGAAAGGATGAAAGGATAGACAGAAGGATGGATGGATAGACAGGATGGATGGATGGACAGAAGGATGGATGGATAGACAGGATGGATAGATGGACAGAAGGATGGATAGATGGACAGTAGAATGGATGGATATACAGAATGATAGACAGAAGAAAGGATGAATGGATAGACAGAAGGATGGATGGATAGACAGAAGGATGGATGGATGGACAGGCTGAGAGGACATGAACTGATGGGACTAATAAATGAAATAACAGATTGATAAAAAGATGGATGAATGAATAGATGGATGGATGGACGCATGTATGGAATGGATAGAAAGGCTTTTACTATCCTTCAATGGTAACCTTAAAAACAGTAGTGAGGTGTACTCGATAAGATGTGTAATACCCAAGGTAGCCACGGTATTTAACACTGTAGGGAGGTGTGGTTACAAATATGGGGTATTCAAAGAGTTCAAACTATAATCTAAACCTCAAAGTAAGGTTTCTAAAGAAAGAAGACTTTCCCACAAGATGTGCAGGACAAACCAGCAACCATTAAGGAATGGGAAATCTCTAAGACTTCTACAGAAAAACCAAACCACCATCTTCAGATATCTATTTTCAAACCATGCTTTTCTTGTTGAATTCAAGGTAAAGAATGCTATTTTTTATAAGAAATAAATCACATCAAATCTTCTTTAAGAAAGAAAAAAATACACATGGGGACATAATGCTGGGTTTTTTGTTTGTTTCTTTAAATAAGGAAATAGAAATCTTGAAAAAAAATCAAGAAAAATGGACTTACCAAATATCCTCTTTGGCACTACTGCAATGCTCGATTCAAGGGGACCACTTCGCCCATGCCTGTTTTCTGCATACACTCTGAAGAAATAGTCCATGCCTTCGTTGAGACCACTGGAAGAAAATACAGTGTTTTCTGGATCGATGCGTCCAACATACATCCAGGACTTCTTTCCATCGTCGCGACGCTCAACCACATAGCCTGTCAAGGCAGAGCCTCCATCTGAGGTGGGTGGCTGCCATTGGATGGTTGCAGCATCACGGGTAATCTGAATTGTTTTGATTGGCCCTTCAGGAGCAGAAGGTGGACCTTAAAATTAAAATGAGCTAATTAATAAACATATATACAGTTATGAAAGAGTCTTCTTAAAAATACACTTACTTTATTCATTGTGTGTTTGTTGGAGTAAAATTAGATGATAGTAACACTGTTTCTGTTCATATTTAAAATGCAAAAATATATTACTGTCGTAAAATGTATGTATTATGGAGATGGCCTAGTAAGTTGTATAACTTACATCTAATCCATTTGCTATTTAAAAAGCAATGAAATATGTTTCAATTAAAACAATTTAACACAAAATTTGTGTTATGGATGATATTCAATGAAATGAAGAAGAATTGATGAATGTTTAATGACACCACAGCACAAAAATACACATTGGCTATTGGGTGTCACAAAGGGTAATATATGAAAATATTATTTATACATATTTATGTAAAACCACAGTGTAATACTCATTGAAACTGTTTGTAGTAAGTAACAATACAGCATAATATTGTTGTTTTGTTTTGCTAGTTTTATTAAAATGTATAATAACTTTGCAGCAAGGGATCTTTTATCAGCACCTTCCCACAGACAGGAAAGCACATACCACAACCTTTAACCAGTTGTGGGGCACTAGATTATTGTGGAATCCACATACCGTAGGGACTTTTTGGAATGATGGGAGTTTCGGTTTCCAGAGGAGGACTCATTCCCACAGCATTTTCTGCGATGACACGGAAGAAGTATCCTGCTTTTTCTACAAGGTTTTCAACAGTCGTCGACAAGGTGTCGGGCGAAACTTTGGCAACACGGACCCATTTTGGTCGCCTGATGTCGGACTTCTCGACGATGTATCCCGAGATGCGTGAGCCGCCGTCACTGATTGGAGGAAGCCACGACAGGGTCACGTGATCTTCTGTTAGGTTGCTAATCAGAAGAGGTGCTTCTGGCTTTGATGGTTTTCCTGAAAAATTCAAGTCATAAAAAATGTCTATGGTAACTAAAGTTTATTTTTACATAAACTTTGCACATCTCACCTTTCTGTTTTGTTGGTATGATTGGAGTCTGAAATTCATTACAGTCTTCATCTACATCTTTACCTAAACTTCCCACAACCCACCTTTCTGATTTGTTGATATAATTGGAATTTTAAGTTTAGCAGGTTCCCCAAGACTCAATCAGTTGAATAGATTATAGTCTTAAAGAGGAAACCCGCTACATTTTTACATAAACCTCCCACAACCCACCTTTCTATTTTGTTAGTACAACTGGAATCTTAAGTTCAGCCAGTTCCGCAAGACCTCCAGTGTTTTTTACACACACATGGAAGTAAATAAGTCCTAGACAACATTGATTTATTAATCATCAGCTACTGTATGTCAACCATTTGGTAATTCTGACATATAGGCTACATTTTTACATAAACCTCCCACAACCCACCTTTCTGTTTTGTTGGAGTCTTAAATACGATTGGAGTTTTAAGTTCAGCTGGTTCCCTAAGACCCAGTTAGCTGAATGAATTATAGTCTTAGAGAGGAAACCTGCTACATTTTCACATAAACTTCCTCACACAACCCACATTTCTGTTTGTTGGTATAATTCGAGTTTTTAAGTTCCCAAAGACCCAACCAGCTGAATGAATTATAGTCTTAGAGAGGAAACCTGCTACATTTTTACATAAACATCCTCCCACAACCCACCTTTCTGTTTTCTTGGTACGATTGGAGTCGATTGGAGTCTTTTAAGTTTAGCTGCTTACCCAAGACCTCCAGTGTTTTTGGCACACACACGGAAGAAGTATGTTAACCATTTGGTGATTTTGATATATTGTCTTAGCAAGGAAACTCACTACATTTTTACATAAACCTCGTACAACCCACCTTTTTGTTTTGTTGGTACGATTGGAGTTTTAAGTTCAGCTGGTTCCCCAAGACCTCCGGTGTTTTTGGCACACACGCGGAAGAAGTATGTTAACCATTTGGTGATTTTGACATATTGTCTTAGCAAGGAAACTCACGCCATTTTTACATAAACCTCGTACAACTCACCTTTTTGTTTTGTTGGTACGATTGGAGTTTTAAGTTCAGCTGGTTCCCCAAGACCTCCGGTGTTTTTGGCACACACACGGAAGTAGTACTCGAAGCCTTCCAGCAGGTCTTCAATCACACAGAAGTGAGTGGCGGAATCCGTGTCGTCGATCTTCCGCCATGACCCGCTCTTTCCTTCACGCTTTTCTATGATGTAAGCAGTGATGGGAGCTCCACCATCATTTTTGGGTTTCCTCCACTGAAGAGTTACAGACTTGTGGTCTAGGTTCAGGTACTGAAGATCTTCCGGTGTTCCTGGTGGTGCTGCAACACAAATGGTGGAAAACACATTTTAAAGATTATAATAGCATTCTTAACCTGATAATTCAATACTGACGATTTTCTGGTGCTAGTGCTGGAGTTCCTGGTGGTGCTGCACCACAAATGGTGGAAAACATATTTAACAAATTATATAATAGCATTTTTAACCTGATAATTAAATACTGCAGTGTTTCTAGTGCTAGTGGAGGAGTTCCTGGTGGTGCTGCAACAGAAATGGTGGAAAACACATTTTAAAGATCATTATAACATTCTTAACCCGATAATTCAATATATCAGTTTTTCGGGTGCTTGCGCTGCAGCAGAAATAGTGGGAATGGAATTACATTTTAAAAATTATAATGACATTCATAACCAGATAATTCAAAATAGCTGGCCCAAGTTCTCCCAGCAAATGTTTTGCTAACATTTGCAAACTATTTAATTTGTTCTTAACATGACCACTGGGTTTACCTTGAAGTGTATAAACCAGTCTGGCAGATATTTTTTCCACTTGGTCTGGCTGAACACAGCCCAGGTACAATTGTCAATTTTAAGTAATTGAGTTTCTACAGGGTTCGAAAAAATCACTAGCCTTCGGTCCTGGCTAGTGATTTTTTGAGGGAGGAAACCCGCTGTCAACACTTCATTGGCTACTCTTTTTGATTAGCAGCAAGGGATCTTTTATATGCACCATCTCACAGACAGGATACCACAGCATTTGATGTACCAGTCATGATACGCTGCCACCTGGAGCGAGAAATAGCCTAACTGGCCCACCGACTGGAATCGATCCCAATTTTCCTAATAAATGACAAACAATATTAACAATTAGACTGGTACTCTGTGAAACTCACCAATTTCTCTCTCTGGCATGATGGGTTTCTGTAGCATGACTGGTTCGCTGAGGCCCTCGTTGTTTTCCGCAAACACCCGGAACAGATACATACGACCTTCCAAGAGATTCCTGGCTGTGAAGGTCGTGACCTCCGGGCCAGTGTGACCAGCACGAACCCATTGAACCTTGCCAGACTCTCTCCGCTCAATCGCATAGCCCAGCAGGTCAAGACCACCGGTTGATTCAGGGGGAGACCACTCCAGTGTAACTGAATCTTCTGTCAGGTCCACAGCTTTGAGTTTCTGTGGTTGTGATGGAACATCTGATAGAAAAAAAGAAGAAAAGTTTTAATATTTTAATGATCAGCCTCCATGGTATAGTTAGTAGGATACAACTGATTAAACATTAACATTTAGATTTTTTTTTAAATTTGTATTATTATTCATATGCAGCTAGTGCTAGCACAACAACTATGCTATGAGGTTATGACTCAGGGTTGTATAGCATGGTTGTTGTGCTAGCACAGAAAGTTAAATAAGACTACATGTATTAACAAATTAATATTCAGGAGCTGGAACTAATTTTTTGATAAGAACTAAGTCCTAGTTGATTCCCTTTAAACAAATTTACACATTATTTTCTGAAATCTTCTGAAAAGCTGTCTGAAAACATAAAAAACATTATAAAAACCAAGATGGAAGATGGCCAGCTTTTGTTTTTTTGCACACTAAAATAATTTAATAAATGTCAAGTGTTCCCTTGCTGTTCTTAAAAATCTGATGGAAATTTAATATTAACAAGCTTCTATTCAAATTAAGGCGCTTTAAAAACATTTTTTATTTTAAAATCAAAAGATTTATAATAAATTAAAATTTTAAACTTTCATAAAGCAAAACTTTTAGAAACTGAATCACCATAAGGAAATATAAATAGCTTTGATGCTTCTGTTTGATTCAATCTATTTTCTAAAAACAACCTGGAAGCAAAATCAAATCAAGAAGAACTTCTTTTTTTAAACTGACTGACCATAAAGACTTTTATCCTTGCTAAGCTGACATTAGATTAAAAGCAATTTAAAAACAAATCTAATATACTGAAAACTTTGTTAAAACAAGACAGAAGTTTGACTACTTTTTTCACTTTGACTCACCATAAGGACTGATAGCCTTGATACTGCCCTTTGACTCAAGTGGCACACCAACCCCGATCTTGTTCTCGGCATAAACTCTGAACTGATAGTCATGGTCTTCAATAAGATTCAGCAGCTGGTATTTCGTCATTGTCGCGGCGACGCGTGCCGCTCTGATCCACCCACCGCGCTGTGTGTCGCGCTTGTCAATGATGTAGCCGAGGATGTGCGATCCTCCGTCGTCTTCAGGTGGTTGCCATGACAACTGGGCAGAGTCGTGACCCATGATCTCAATCTTCAGAGGGCCTTTCGGTGCTCCAGGTACCTCTGTGGAAAATAAACGAAACAACTGTTAGCATAAGGAAAAGGAAACCAATGTCTGTTTACTGATACCCTAATAACGTATTTAATGATTTGGCTACAGCATTTTAAAGCGATCTTAGTCTTACGATATCGTAAAACCATCTTAGACTACAACACAGGCCATAGTGATATCATAGCCTAAAATATTTTTTAAAATTCCGGCCAGTACTCACTGACAAGCATAGTTTATATTTTGCACAGATAGACAAGTAAGGCTGTTGTAATTTTAAATTTTAAATTTTTACACATACAAATTAATAATTTCTAAAACATACATGTATGTCATAATTTCAATTTAACTTATTGCAAACACTCAGAGATAAAATTGGTATTTTCTAGAAGAAAAATATTAATTAACGTATATAATTCTCTACACACTCAGAGAGGTAAATCTCATAAAATCTGCAATTTAAATTATTGCTCAAGAAAAATATTTAACTTTACATTTAATTTCTAAAATGTACATCTCACAATTTTCAATTTAACTTAATGCAAACACTCATAGATGAATTTCTATTTTCTGGAAGAAAACTATTAACATATCTAATGGTCTACCTTAAAATTTAAATTTAAAATATCGCTCAGACTAAGCCCACTGCTAAAAGCTGATGGGGAACAGCAGGTGTGTGACACGGATAGCCACAAGAGACAAGCACATGTTGCGGTTGGAGAGACAAGGACTGGGATGTGGAGGTGGACAGTGAAAGAAGTTGAAAGATAGGAAGAGTTGTCAGATTGGAAAGAAATGAGATGGAATTCAGGGGAAGAGAAAGGAAAGGGGGCAGTGGGATAAAAAAGAAAGAAAGAAAAAAAAGAAGAAAAAGAAAAATGTCCCTTACCTAATGGTCTGCACACTTTCACAGGTAAGTCTGTCATGATGGACTTTCCCTTCCCGACCGCGTTCTTGGCATAAACCCGGAACTCGTATTCTTCTCCTTCCTTCAGGTTTCTCACCATGTGCTGCACGGTTGTCTGGTCAATCTCGGCCGCAACCATCCAGTCCTTGGCCCTCGTCGGTTTCATCTCAACCGTGTAGCCAGTGATGGACGATCCACCGTTGTCCTTGGGAGGCAGCCAGTCCAAGGTGACAGAATCTGCGAGGACTTTGGTTGTTCGAAGTTTACCGGCTGGAGGTCCTGGTGGAACTGTTGTAGATAAAGTTGTGTTAGTTAGTCAACTTAGTGGTAAATAGGTGAATTTATGGAGGGAAAAAACAACCCCACAGTTAAATATTTAGATTTTAGTGTTTAAAGAACTGAAGGAAAGCGCTCGATAAATAAATAAATATTTTCATCTCAATGATTAAAAAACTGAAGCAAACAGCTTGATAAATATATAAAATTAAAACAGCTTTCTATTAAGATTTGTCAGAATATATTAAAGTGTTAAATATTGTTTTTCAAAATTAAACTTTGTTTTGTTTTGATTAATTAATTATTGACTACTGGATGTAAACATTTGAAAACTTCTGACATGTACTATTAAAAGAAAACCCACTACTTTTTTGCTATTTTTTCGATTCTGCAACAAGGGATAATTTATAAGCACTTTCCCACAAACAGTACAGCACATACCATGGCCTTCGATATCCCAGAAGTGGGGCATTGGTTGGGATGGGAAAATACATTTCAGACAATGTGTTCATCACAGAGGTATAATTCTCTGATCAACAACACTTCTAAGTCTGTGGTTCATGCTAATAAAAGTCAAAATGATATGGTATAAATATGCCTGTTATTCTATAGTAAAACCCCTCTAAACCAGACCCTCAGTAAATTGGAATTCCCTCAAAACCTGACATTTTTTTAGTTTTTTTAAAATTTCAGTACAGAACAGAACCTCTTTAAACCAGACCCTCAGCAAACTGGAAATCCCTCAATACCTGACACTTTTCATGGTCCTTTTTTAAATATCAGTACAGAATAGAACCTCTCTAAACAAGACACCTGTTAAAACTGCACATTGTACTTGGATTTTTGAGTGTCCAGTTTAAAAAGGTTTCACTGTATTTTATTACAAAATAACACACACAACCCAGTCATCCTCCTAACCTGGTGGTCTTCTGATGTTGACGACAAGCGGATTCTCCAGCGGGTCACTAACACCCTCGTCGTTTTCGGCAGACACGCGGAAGAAGTAGTCGTTGCCCTCGATCAACCTCTCGATGGTGTAGGTCAAAGTTGAAGGTCGGACTGAGTCGACACAAATCCAGGCCTGACGTTTAGCGTCACGTCTTTCTACGATGTATTTCTTGACAGGGAGTCCACCGTCGCTCTCCGGGGGTTTCCAGCGAATTGTGGCGGACGATTCGTCGACATCCAACACTTCTAGAGGACCAGTTGGTGGCGAGGGGACGCCTGTGAGGTAAAATAAATATATGTGTACCTTAATTAATATTCATTTAAAAGAAACACCCATGGCTTAATTAACATTAATTTAAAGTAAATACAGATGTACCTTAATTAACATTAATTTAAAAGAAATACCTGTATTTTAATTAACATTAATTTATAGGGCACAATATATTTCACAAAAAACATTCTTCTGTTAGCGTGTCGGTTAGGCAACTTTAAAATCATGTGAACTGCCAATCGGTTACGTGGTGAACAATTACATTCTAACATTAAAAGTACCATATATCTGCAATGAAAGTGAAAATCAGTTTCTGGTTTTAAATACATTTGAACCCCACCAATGTAGCACAGAACCTTAGTTGAAATCTTTTAGGATTAGGTAGACCTAACACATTGGTTACAAGAACTATATTCACGTAACCGAACAATCGGTTATCTAAGTAAAACTCACGTGAACTGACTTTCAGTTACCTAAGATTTTGAAATATTGTCCCCTGATTTAAAAGAAATACCTGTGGCTTAATTAACATTAATTTAAAGTAAATACATGTGTCGTAATTAAAATCAATGTAATATAAATACCTGTGGAACTTAATTAACAATTAACAATAAAATAAATACATGTGTAGCTTAATTAACATTAATTTTAAATAAATAATAGTGCAGCTTTATTTAAAATAAATACATGTATAATCCCTTAATTAATCCACAAGTCCAAAGGTTAAAACATACCAAATGGACTTTTCGGTGTCACAGACTGTTTAAGCTGCAGTGGTTCTGAGATGCCAGCCACGTTTTCAGCCATCACACGGATGTAGTACGCAGAATTTTCCGTCAGGTACGGCACAGTGATAGACAACTCTGTTGACTTGACGCGGTCCACGTGAGACCAATCGAGTCGGTACGACTCACGCTTCTCTATGATGTAGTGAGTCACGGGCGACCCGCCATCATCCTTGCTGGGTTTCCACGTAACAACGACAGAAGTCCGTTTGATGTCAGATATTGTTAGAGGAGCTTCTGGTGGGGATGGAGGCTCTGAAGACGATAAACATGATAACAATGATAACGATAAAAGTGATAATGATAACAGTGATAATGATAACAGTGATAATGATAACAGTGATAACGATAACAGTGATAATGATAACAGTGATAATGATAACAGTGATAATGATAACAGTGATAACGATAACAGTGATAATGATAACAGTGATAATGATAACAGTGATAATGATATAAGTGAGAATGAGAATGGTGATTATAATAACAGTGATTATAATAACAGTAATAATGATAACAGTCATAATGATAACAGTGATTATAATAATAATGATAATTATAATAACAGTGATTATAATAACAGTAATAATGATAACAGTCATAATGA